>JACEGR010001948.1:0-145710 GCA_014170235.1 Listronotus bonariensis | reverse complement strand
GGATCAATTTAAATAGGTAAAACTTTGGGCTATAAAATTGATTCTTAAATACTATATTTCAAAGTAAAATTGACAGTTAAAAATTTCAAGATGAGAATGTGGTTATTTCCGGTTAAACCGGAAATAACCAACAAGTAAAAATATGCGAAAACTCTTCTAGTTTCTTAACATTTATCAATACCAAGTTTTATTTTAATATATCCAGTACTCTAGAAGTTATAATTTGTCTAATAGATTCTTTGACACTCGATATACAGAGTGTCCACGGATGGGGTTAACAAGAGGACAAATAAACCAAAAATTAAAAAAAGTCATTCTCCACAAAAATTTTTGCTTTTTTAAAAAATGGATCTACGAAGGGAAAATGTTGATGTATACAGGGTTGGCAAAAACCTTAAAAGCATGATTTTTCTACATGAGTAAACAACCTTTATATTTTATTTTTAAGCAAAATATTATTTAAAAAATTTAATTAGAATAGCATTTTGAATAACTTCATTAAAATTACGGGGTATCAAAAGATTCGTTTAACTGATTTTAAAGTTATCAAAAATTACTTATTTTAAATGTGTGTAAAATGACCTAAAAACTTTAATAACCTGCTTTTTCCAAATTTCTACAAAACACAATTTTTTAACCCTAAACGCCACTTTTCGTCAAATTAGTGGGTTTTATTATTATTTTGTATTATTGTTTTTATCGACTACAAACTAAAATTTAAATAAAATTTTTTTATGACATTTTGCTAAAATAATAAAAATACAAGTAGTTTACTTACTTTAAGAAAAATTATGTTTTAAGTTTTTGCGAACCTTGTATACAAAATCAACATTTTTCATTTACTGAATCATATTTTTTATAAGCAAAAATTTTTATAAAGAATGACTTTTTAAAAAATGAAATTTTGGTCCATTTCTCCCTTTGTTAACTTAATCCGTGGACAGTCTGTAGACACAAATCTCCTATAACCATTGTTTTAATACTGTATTAGTATAAAATACATTTAATTTTACTACATATTAAACACAAGCAAAATTTTAGCAAACTTTTGTCTGTTGAAATTTTCACTAAGTAGGTACATGGCGTACTCTGGGAAAAGAAGAAGAATCACAGCTGGGCAAATGCCAGGGGCGAATGCCAGAATCTGGCGCTAACTTCAGGTGTCACTCGCCCAGGCTCCTGGCTCTGGCCCATCAGCTCCGCAGTTGGCGCTAGGAACATCTGGCACTAGCTACCTTTGACTTTAGCAACATGTGGCGATTAGGGCTCCGGACCCACGCCTAAGCCCTGGGGCCCCACGTAGTGAAGTTAGCTTTATACGTCATATACTTAAACTAGTCAACATAACCTCAAACTTATATTAGCGTCTTACGCATGCGTCAACATAACCTAGAAATAGGGTATATTATTGATTGACATTAGTTGCAGACACGTGGTTTATTAAATATATATCGACAAGATGGTCCTACGTCATTAGGTTAAACTAGTCTACATAACCTCAAACTTATATGCATGTATCTTACGCATGCGGCGACATAACCTAGAAATAGGACCGTTGTTATGTATTCATTGACATTACTTGCAGATACGTGGTTTATTTCAAATATCGACAAAATGGTAAAGGTGAAGTAATTAAAGTAATAAAAATATAGGAGGTGAAACTTAGGTTAAAAATACACCACACAGGCACTTTCAAACTGTATAAAGCCGGTTCTCAGCTAAAAGCTACCTGGTTTGCAAGCAGGGATTACCACTTTCGCTCCGCAGCTCTAAAATCCTTAATAAGGACGTTCGAAGGCCTATAACGGTTTGAGTTGGGAATTAACGCATGCGCAAACCATACGTCGACAGATTACTACATAACCTAGAAATAAGGCAGTCACACGAGGTTATGATGGCTTGTAGGTTTATTATTATAAAAATATTGACAATACACTAACGCAAATGGTAAATGATACAACAAAATTATATGTATATACAAGGCACTTACCAGGTCTTAGATGTCGTCTACAGTTATTTTAACAAGGCCGTTCCTTCAACAGGGTAGTTAGTAGTTTGCGGATTGATCGATAGGTGGATGCTCCTTTAACAGGACGTATCAAAGCCTATTTGTAAAAAAATAATATGTCAGAACAAAAAAGTTAAAATACAGAGTGTATATCATTGCTCTTAATTGATTCACATAGGATCTTGGACATGCCATTTAAACACATGTAAATTTTGTAGTCAAACATGGACAAAGAAGTAACCTATGGACAATTAAGTATATATTGGACAAAATCTCATAGCGTTTATATGGGAATTTTGTTAAAGATAATGGGCTAAGTCTGATATGGACAGGGGAAATTTCGGCAAGAAAACAATATATTTATTTTAACGTACATTATTTATTCTACTAATTCTTTAATTACAAGAGACTAATAAGTCTTACAATTGATTCTCTTTGTAATTCAGCTTTTTTATTTAGTCCTAACTCTAACAGTTGTTTAATTAATCGTTGCTTTTCAATTTGTTTTTCTTTGTACATTTTCCTGATGGAAAGTCCTTTTTCTGTTTTGTAAAATTCTCTTCGTTTTTCATTAGCTTGTTGCCTTTTTCTAACGCCTTCATCGCCTCTGGCACAACGGCAAGTGGATTTTTCATGAAGTTTGTAGGGTGATGTGTATTTTGAAATATCTGAAACTCCATTTGAAGCAATTATTGATATTTCATCTCGAACAGCGCCACATTGTTTTCCTCGTGAATGTAACCAATCCTCGTTAAAACATTTTCTAGAGTAATGAGCATGAGGAGTTCCTTGTAAACCATCGAGATCTCGTCTTAGAGGTTTCTGACCATCTGCACAAGCAATGTATCGTAGTACGCCGATTGCATGATCCAAACACAAAATTTTCTTAAATGTTGTTTTGGAATGAAGTCTTTTCCAAGTCTTTGTAGTCAGTTTTTTCAATGCTAAGACTGTTTTTCCATTCGTAAAGTGAATTAAGGCATGAATATGCTCATGCGCGGTACTTCCATCATCAGCTACAAGATGACATCGACACAATGAATACCATTTTAGATCAGGCAAACCTATCATTAAACCAAAATCAACTTCGTTTAGTAGTAAATGATACCATTCTTGATTGCATTGCTCGTAATCCTCGGCAACTTTACTTGGAGACAAAGGATTTACTTCGTTGATGTTTAGGAGTGTGTAGAAATCTGTATTAGATACAACAGACATTTTAGGATAGATTTAATGATTTTTAAGCTAAGCACAATGTTTCACTTTGAATGTCTACGACAGACTGACCAAGTCTCTCTGGACTTATCTAATATATGTATTTACAATTATGACGCCTGCGCAAAAGTCTAAACATGAACAGGTAATTAAATATGAACAGCAAAATAAACAGCTGAACAGCCCTGTATTTTGAAAATACAGCCCTGTATTTTCAAATACGGCACCGTTTTTAAAATACGGCACCGTTTTTTAAAATACGGCACCTTTTTTAAAATACGGCACCGTTTTTCTAAAATACGGCACCGTTTTTGGATCATGCAATCGGCGTACTACGATACATTGCTTGTGTAGATGGTCAGAAATGGTCAGAAACCTCTAAGACGAGATCTCGATGGTTTACAAGGAACTCCTCATGCTCATTACTCTAGAAAATGTTTTAACGAGGATTGGTTACATTCACGAGGAAAACAATGTGGCGCTGTTCGAGATGAAATATCAATAATTGCTTCAAATGGAGTTTCACTTATTTCAAAATACACATCACCCTACGAACTTCATGAAAAATCCACTTGCCGTTGTGCCAGAGGACTAAATAAAAAGCTGAATTACAAAGAGAATCAATTGTAAGACTTATTAGTCTCTTGTAATTTAAGAATTAGTAGAATAAATAATGTACGTTAAAATAAATATATTGTTTTCTTGCCGAAATTTCCCTGTCCATATCAGACTTAGCCCATTATCTTTAACAAAATTCCCATATAAACGCTATGAGATTTTGTCCAATATATACTTAATTGTCCATAGGTTACTTCTTTGTCCATGTTTGACTACAAAATTTACATGTGTTTAAATGGTATGTCCAAGATCCTATGTAGCTCTAGACACGTGTTGACTCAATGACGGGTGGGCACTAAATGATGACAGTTATAGTATAACGTAACATATATAATTATACTTAACATTCTGATTCAATTCTTAGTATTGCCAAAGACTTTGTGCTGTACGGTTATGCAGAAGTTTAAGAAAAATCAATTAAGAAAAAACGGCTTGGAGAGGCAAAGGGATTTCCTTCGCGACCGCGTTTCAAAAAGCGAGGGAGGCATTGTACGTGGAAAAACCGCAAGATCTTTTTCTACTGCTGAAGTAGCTCTGAAAGCATTCAGTGGGGTGGAAAAAGAAAAACCGGCAGATGTAGTACCTTTACCTGTAGTCGGCGGATTTCTACCATTTTTAATACCACTTTTTGCCAGCTTAAGCGCCGTAGGAGCACTTAGCGGCGGAATATCAGGGATTGTTAAAGCTGTTAAAGATTCTAAGGCGGCGCAAGAAAGATTAGAAGAAGAAAAGAGACACAACAAAACAATGGAATCTATTGCGATTAGCAAAACTGGTAGCGGTTTATATTTAGGACCATACAAAAACGGTTTGGGACTCTATTTAAAACCCTATAAATACAGATAAACTCAAGAAATAAATTTAGTCTTACTTCAACCGTCATGCATACTTTAAATGGTAATAGTTCCATCTTAGAAGCAAACTATAACCCGCCCATCTACTTGAGAGATGACACTAGTGAATACGAGCTTGGTTTAGTCGGTTTAGAAACGTTTAACGCCATACCCAATATTGATAATAGCAATAACAAATTTTATGTGGGTAATATTACTCTAGAAATCCTGATTGGATCATATGAAATAAGTGCAATAAATGATTATCTACAAGACGCCATACAGGAAATAAGTTATGTTGGCCCCCTTAAAGTTTAACCTAATAACGTAGCACCATTTTCTCGATATTTTAAATAAACCACGTATCTGCAAGTAATGTCAATGAATCATAACAACGGTCCTATTTCTAGGTTATGTCGCCGCATGCGTAAGATACATGCATATAAGTTTGAGGTTATGTTGACTAGTTATAACCTAATGGCGTAGCACCAACTTGTCGATATATTTAATAAACCGCGTGTCTGCAACTAATGTCAATCACCCTATTTCTAGGTTATGTTGACGCATGCGTAAGACGCTAATATAAGTTTGAGGTTATGTTGACTAGTTTAAGTATATGACGTATAAAGCTAACTTCACTACGATCGTGGGGCCCCAGGGCTTAGGCGTGGGTCCGGAGCCCTAAGCGTCAGTGTAGAGCTTTAAGAGCGGAGCCCTAGGCGTGGGGCCCGGAGCCCTAATCGCCACATGTTGCTAAAGCCAAAGGTAGCTAGCGCCAAATGTTGTTTGTGCCAGATGTTCCTAGCGCCAACTGCGGAGCTATGGGCAAGAGCCAGGAGCCTGGGCGAGTGACACCTGAAGTTAGCGCCAGATTCTGGCATTCGCCCCTGGCATTTGCCCAGCTGTGATTCTTCTTCTTTTCCCAGGGTAATGCCATGCCTACTTCACTAAATCCTGCTTTACAGAACCAATTATGTAATTACGCTTTTATTAAAAGCACTAACTAAACAACCACTGGCGGCATTGCTCAATTATAAGAAGAAAACCGCTGTCCGACAGTTTTATCTATTTACGTATATGAAAGCCGCCAAAAATAAAATTAAGTTGTTATTACTATGGGTTTTTACCTATTAAAACTAATAAAAGCCCCTAAATAATAGTTAACCTAACATTAATAACAACCCCAAAAAAAAGTTGGTGGTCCGAAAGAGTAGACCATCGTAACTTTATGTTTTTGGGGTCGCTGAATCTGAATCTGGGATAGGTTTGACCGTATTAGGTCATTGTCAAGGTCATTTTAAGGTTAGTCACAGCCCAACAAGTAAAAAAAGTGAAATGTCCGAAAAACCAGACCATTGTATATTATTGTTTGGGGTCGCAAAATCCGAATCTGGAGTCGGTTTGACCCCATCATCGAGTCAAGGTCTTTTCAAGGTCAGATCATCAAAATTCATCGAAAAGGGACCAAAGTCGTGGTATTTTTATGTTTTTTGAAATGCTGAATACAAATTCGGGGTCAGTTTGATCCCATAAGGTTAACTCTTAAGATATGCAGATGCGACAAACATTTTCATTTATAAAAAATCACAGTTTTAACAACAATAAAACCACAAGAAAACTAAACGCTTACGGCACAGCAAAATAGGTATTTATAAAAAAAAAGGTTAAGTTAACTCTTATTCGGCGTTTTTTGTTAGTTTTCATAAACATAACTCCAGATAAAATAAGTAAAAACCAAATAATTTAGGATTTTTGGCGGTTTTCATATACGTAAATAAATAAAACCGACGGATGGCGCTTTTGTTCTTATAATAAAACAATGCCGCCGGCGGATGTTTAGCAAGTGCTTTTATTAAAATATACCAATCTAGAAACACATTTGAAAAAAGTCATTTATTTTTTTAAATTATATATTTAATAATAAAGAACTAATGAAAGTAATATCATTAATGATCACCGTCGTTTTTCATATTATTAATTTGTCTATTAAGTACTGTTATTATCTTTATTCACAATAAAATTAGCATAGGTCGTTACGTGTCTTCTGTCTCCCCAAATTAAATATCGCAAACACCTACGGCCATGTTTAACTCGACACAGACAAATTGTAAAAGATAATGTGCGTGAGATTGTAAAAAGCGAATGCAAAATAGCAGTACTTTAAAAGCTTCGCCTCCGACCAGCCATAAAAACAACGACAAAATTACAGAGCGTATACTTGCAATATGGTTCATCTAAAAATACAATCAGCCTGAATTATGGCTGGGCTTTGTTTGGCCAAGTGACATAATATAAAATTAATTTCTCAATGCGTTAATAAAACACTGCATATTTTTATTATTATTTTTTATTATTAAGGCAACAAAAGGACAATGTCAAGCTAATTAAGAATGACAGATGAATATTGTGCTTGTTTAAAGAAAAATAAATTTCGCCCTATGCATGATGTTTTATTTTGTTTTTGTTGTATTTAGAATATAGCAGGGCAATTTGGTTTCTTATTACGACAATTTATTAAGCTGTTTATTTTAGCAGTGCTATAATAAATATATTATTAAGAAGGGTATTGCTTCATTATAATTAAGAAGTGTCGTTTCAAAAGGAGGGTTTTTAAAATTTTATAATTATTTTTTAATTTTTGTATGGGATCTTATCCTTCATTTAAAATGCAAACAATTTCTACGAAAAACCAAAACAAAATTTTATATTAGTAAATTGCAATAAAACCAAAACTGATATTTGGTCGAAAAGGGTTGTTTTTTCACTCGGCACAGACAAATTGTATAAGATAATGTGCGCGAGATTGTAAAAAGCGAATGCAAAATAATAGTTTTATAAAAGCTTCCCCTTCGACCAGTCATAAAAACAACGACAAAATTACAGAGCGTATACTTACAACGTGGTTCATCTAAAAATACAATCAGCCTGAATTATGGCTGGGTTTTGTTTGGCCAAGTGACATAATATAAAATTAATTTCTTAATGCGTTAATAAAACACTGCATATTTTTTATTTTTATTTTTTATTATTAAGGCAACAAAAGGACAACGTCAAGATTATTAGGCTTGATGGATGAATATTGTGCTTGTTTAAAAAAAAAAAAAATTGATGTTTTATTTTGTTTTTGTTGTATTTGGAATGTGCGGGGCAATTTGGTTTCTTAGTACGACAATATAAGCTGTTTTTTTTAGCACGGGTGTAATAAGAATTATATTAAAAAGGGAATTGCTTGGTATATTATAGTTAAAGAGTGTGTTTTTAAAAAAGACATTTTCAATTTTAATAATTATTAGTATTTTTTTTAAATTTTGTGTGGGATCTTATAATCCATTTAAATAAAATGCATACAACTTTTACCGTAAACCAAAACAAAACGTTATGTCAGTAAATTATAATAAAAGAAAACTAATATTCGGTCAAAAGAGGTTGTTCTTTAACTTGGGAAAAGTGCGCGAGATTGTAAAAAGCAAATCGATACCTTAATTCGCAAATCGGCTAACTCCACTTTTTCTTCAAAATAAGTTTTTGGTATTTACCAATAGTTTGTCTAACCTTTAACGACTTTCAAATAAAACATCCCTAAAAAGCTTACTAATTTGCTTACAATTGACCATCGGAAAATCGGCAACTCCGAGTTTGACGAAATTTAGTATAAAAAGATTTCTTAGGGTGCTGTTCACAAATCTAAAAGATTTTTTTCGTAAACGTTTTGTTTTCGAGGTATCCATAATCAAAGTTGGAGAATAATATAACCATATTTTCACTTCTTTTGCTCACAATTCCAGATTTAAAGATAAAGTGGCGCACAATATCTAATTTTTAGGTTTCAAAACCGCTTTTTTCAAGCATTTTTTGCATTAAATTGCAGAGCTTCATTTTTAAGCGCTTTCAATCGCAGCAGGCTATGATGACACAGTGTATACATGGTAGCAAAATTAGGAAAAGTATAGTGAAAATAAGGATAGTTTAAATTTCATCTTTGACGGCGGATTTCTGGAGAACGAAACGTCTCCGAAAATAAAATCTTTAAATTCGTGATCAACGCCCCAAAAACTCCGTACACCAAATTTCGTTAAAATCGGAGTTGCCGTAAACTTTTTAAAAATTACCCAAAATTATGTTAGTAATTTATATTAAAAAGAACTTCTATTTCGCCTTGTCAAAAAGTTATTGAATTTAAAAGTTAGAATAAAAAGAAACTTATTTCAATTATAACTTTCGACCTGTTGCCACAGTACCAATCTGGGCTAATATATATCTCAGTCATCATGCCAATGTTTTTTTTCTGTTGGTAAACGGCTGTTTAGTAAATTACAATATTACAGAAGATTTAATATAGCAGGTACAACGTTTTCGAAAAATAATTTTAGGTCAGCTGATTTTTTGATATGTTGTTCTCCTTCCTCTTCTGGGTAGACCCTGTGCTGTCTTGCTGGCGGTAGTGGTTGCGTTTATTAGTTCGCATCCAACCTGTAGATAATAATCCAAGGTTTTGGAAACATTTTAAGAAACCTAATTTTCAATTTCTTGTCTTTAGATAGGTTTAACAAACATATTTTTTTATGCCAGACACTTCGGTATATTTTGATGCAACTTGAAACGACAATATATGACCAAGGTCTGCATTTTTGAAATATCATTGACAGCTCTAAATGTCAAGGTGATAGCTCTAAATATCAAGTACACAGCTGGGAGCCAACGCAACCACTACCGCTAGCCAGATAGCCGAGGATCTACCCGAAAAAGGAGGAAGAACAACATATCAAAAAATCAGCCAACCTAAAATTATTGTTTTTCCGACGTCGCTACGTCCCGGACTAAGGTGATAAATTTGACATTTGCTTTGACCCTTTGATTCCTTTTATATTTTTTTTTACAACAAGTTATACTTTATTTTAATCAATATTCTATACCGTTCTTCATAAAATCGCATTTGAAATACGGGCAGTGCCGTTTCTGGGTTTTCTGTCACCCCGTGCACAAAGAGGAAATGCTGCTCGCCCCCACAGGTTCAAAAATTTTTGAAAAGAAAGAAAACGAATGTCCCCACTTTTCTAATGCCGGCCCCCACTGGTGCAAAATTTACAAAAAAGGCCTTTTCTTTGCCTACATGCCGCAAATAAGGCCTTTATTTGCCAAAATTCCGTCCCCTAATTTGTGCCGCACCGTGCAAATGTCCCTGCTGCACCCCGCCAAAAACGGCCCTGACTGGCATTTCTTATTAAATTAAAAAAAATAGAAAATTATTAAATTGTGGTAAAATTATTAAACACGGTGTTCCTTTTAACACATATGTAAATACTGTTGAAACTAGAATTTCAAAATTACCAAATCTCTATGATAAAAAAAGGAAAATTTTAAAGTAAAAATACTCAAAAGAAGTCTCAACTAGTGGAGTTTATATTCTTATATATTGGGAACTTAAAACCAATTATAGCTTATACCTTTGCCTTTAATATCCATGATTTTAGAGCATGGTGTAACACAGACCACACAAAAGATCTGGCATAACGCACGCGAAGGGTTAGCCTAATATATTTATGCATTTTTCTCCATATTTTGTATGTTTTTATTTTATTTACCTCTTAAAGTCTCAATCTTCTTGCAACATTCAACTGAAATAGGTACAGGGTAATGATTTTTACGTCGGCACTATTGCTCTTCTTCATTATTGGAGATAAGAAGTCGGTTAAATTAGCAAAGTAGTAGCATTTTTGCCACTGATTAACGTGCTGCCAACAAACCAACAATTGAACATCGGCTTTTCGATCTATTGCAAAAAATATACTTCTTTTAAATGTAATTTATATCTCTATTCACCATTCGAAAAATCTATTAAAGACCATTAAAAAAGTCCTCATATGTTATATCCAATTTTTATTAATTTCGGAAATATGGCCATCCTTAGAAATTTGATAGTAAACCGGCATTTTTAATAGAACACCCTGTATGTTGCATCAGCATTAAAAACTTTAAGAAAATATTTTATTTCATATGTCTATCTTTTATAATTTTGAAGATATGGCCATTCAAATCTAAAAAATAGATGATATAATGTCAATTTTATCTCAAACTACACCCATGCAATTTTTTATTTTTGGTAATCAAAGAAAATATTTATTTTAATTTTTTTAATAGTTAACATAAAGATAAGGTACTCCATTTTATTATACTACATCAGCGTTTCTCAAACTTTCATACTTACCGCCTCCCCTTTTTATTTCAAACAATTTTGCGCCTCCGTTGTATTGCGAGTATTACCCTGGGAATTAAATAAGACTGGACAACACATGTATATCCAGTCATATGTGCTTGGTGCGGAGGACGATGCTTGTGAAAGATGTCAAACGTGTAAGTCTGTAGCTGCATTAACATAAAACCCAATAAATTAAAGTGGCACCTAGAAAAATTGCACACGAAATATATCAGTAAACTGCGTAAATTTTCAAAAAAAAACTCCAATCATTTAAAAAACAGAACATCAATTTTTAGAAAATGCTCGCAGTGAACGAGAAAGCGTTGTTAGCATCATACAAAGTGGCTTACAAAGTAGCTAAATGTAAAAACACACACTTTAGCAGAGCAAATTACAAATAATGCTATCAGTCCGCCGAATTTGCAATGGAAAAATTGTGTTGGGATTTGTACAACTGATAGAGGCCCAAGCCATGTCTCATAAATACAATAGTTTGCAAAAGCGCTTACAAAGAAGGAATCCTCCAGATATTATTTAGAACCATTGGTTAAAATATATAGTAACAGTTTAACAGTGTATGATCAATAATCAAAATTAAAGAGTAATAAATAATAGTTTAAAAAAACTAAAAACACGCTTTATATGTAAACCGAACTAAAAATTTGAAAATAATTTCATTACAAAGAGTTTGTCACTTCAGAGTAAAAAGCGTGGGGTGCAATTTACTATTTTTTCATATCTTTTCCCCTCATAGATATTTGCAAATAGAATAATTATAACATTTAATATATTAAGCACCCCACGCTTTTTATTCTGAAGTGACAAACTCTTTGTAATGAAAAATTATTTTCTAATTTTTAGTTCGGTTGCATATAAAAGCGTTTTTTTTAGTTTTAAACTATTATTTATTTTTCATATTTTTAGTCCGATATATCAATTAGTTTTCTGCGGTCATGTGATATTGAAATATTTTACGAAATACAAAACCAAATTTTTAACTTAAGTTAAATATTTCAAAAATAAATGCTCCAGTTTATTCACTAAAAAATTCCTTCGCCATTTTGTCAAGAGTAGTATTAGGACACAGAGGATCTGTAAAGGAATTTATTTATCCTGGCGGTCCTAATCAGGATAACGGGATACTGTTTTTAAATTATTGCATTGTCATCGGTCCTTGATACCTGTGCAAAGTTTCAAAGAAATTGAATCGCTGGGAGTTGGTAAAAATTAGGCTCAAAGATTCCGTTACATAGATAGATAGATAGATAGATACAACCCAAGCTAATAAAAGCGTGTTAAAAACACTGGTAATTTTCTGAAACCGAGCGGCAACTCCGATTTTTGACAAAATTTGGTATACGGGGGTTTTTGGGGCGCTGATCACGAATCTGAAAGAATTATTTGGCGGAAACGTTTCGTTCTCGAGATATTCATCATCAAAGTTCCAACTTGAACTAAGCTTATTTTCACTATATTCCCCCTTCCTTTTGAACACAATTCTTAATTTAAAGCCAAAGTGTCACAAAATGCTTTGATTTTCACCTTTAAAACCCTGTTTTTACGTATTTTACATTATTTTTGCATTACATTGCATAGCTATACTTTGAATCATTTCAATCCCAGTGTGCCATGAAGCTCTATGTGTATGTATGGTTGCTGCATTATCAAAGAAAAGCCACGTAATTTATTGTAAAAATAATGTAAAAACGTAGAAAAACGGGGTTTTAAAAGGTGAAAATCAAATATTGTGTGACACTTTAGCTTTAAATCAAGAATTGTCTGCAAAAGAAGGAGGAATATAGTGAAAATAAGCTTAGTTCAAATACCAACTTTGATGATGGATATCTCGAAAACGAAACGTTTCCGCCAAATAACCCCCGTATACCAAATTTCGTCAAAATCGGAGTTGCCGCCAGTTTCTAGAAAATTAAAAAACACACTATCCTGCAAGAACAGTATCACATCTTTTCGAAATTTATCCTTGTTCTCTATTTTACCCAAGGTAGGTGGCAAAGATTTATAAGCCTTGACAGCATGGTAATAAGGTCCTCTCTCAAAGAACGTTGAATTATGAGAAGGAATACTAAGATCACTCCTGCCTCTGGTGACAATTGTCATTGAGTTGGAATAAAAATCGGAGTTTACAGTGAATAAATGGGGATTTTTTTACAAACATTACTAAGGCCAAGAAATATAGACTAGGGACAGTTAAAAAGCCTAGGCTATTAAAATAGGGTTTACATGAAGCTCGAGGATGCACTTTACGTATGCATCTGATAATACGCTTTTGGGTTCTAAAGATATTAATTGCATGAGTAGAAGATCCCCAAAACAGAATCCCATAACTTATAAGAGACTGAACCCAAGCAAAATAGAAACTGCGTATACTGTCTACAAAAAGTGCATTATGCAATTTAGTCGATTTTATTTTTTTCTAGAAAACTAACCAACCTACTTAAAAATATAAGGACACAAAAAGTTGTATTTTTAGGTGTTTTAGCGGAAAAAATACAAAAGTCGCAAAAAGTCAGTGGTTTACATTTTTTGTCAATAATATAAGCTAAGAGGCGTCCCACGCCGCCACTGGTCTCACAAATAAAAATTAGTTCATGGCTTAATTAACTTTTTAATTATTAAAATCAGCAAAAAGCATACTGAAGATAATATTAGAAACCTGATTTTCTTCACCCTGTATCTTAGAAACAATGCATTTCCAGACCTATGTTTATATGAACTTTTTTCATAAAATTGGCTCAGGAATATGCCCTTAGACTTTCTTACCACAAGTGGGAAACACCCTGTATAATACACTAACCACTATCTTTGAATAACTTAGCAAGAAAAGGAACAAACTCTTCTTCATGCTTAAATTATTAAGGGTATCTAACTAATTTAATTCTCCTATTTTTTAATTTTCATGCTATTTTAGTTAACAAAAAGGATATCGGTCCTACAGCAAGATCTTCAGGTCAACAGTCATAGTAAAAAGGGAAACAAAAATCCACAGACAACATACAAGTTATGGATATAGGTGTGTTAGATGAAGAATTACAAAAAGATTTTAGAAAATGCACAGTTATTAAGTAGTGTAAGTATGTATAGGTTTGTAAGGTCTTTAAATTAATTGTAAAATTAAAATAATAGTTGAAGAATTTTGGTTCAGGTCTTTCATTTTGTAGTGGGAAAGGAAAGAAAATTCTTGCACATTTTTATTAGTATGTATGTACTCTTTTATTTTTTAGATATCAGATAAAGACATAGAAATAACAAATTATAGAGAAAGGATAGAATGGTTAGAATCAAAAATTTTAAATCTAGAAAAAGAATTAGGAAATAGGGATGAAAAGTTTCGAGAAAAACTTGTTAAACTTCAAAAGGAAAAAGATACTCTTGCTGGTAAACTTAGGGATTTCACTTTAAAGGATAATGAAAGAAGGACGTCTTTAACTGAAAATGATGAAAAAGTATGTATAAATAGGCAATATTATCATCTAGTACAGAAAATGAAGCATTTCACCTTGCAATTTTTTGGTCCTGCATGAATTCACAAATTTTAACAGAAAGTAAGTATAGCCCAAGGATCAAAACCTATATTGAAGTAAAGGGCGCCAAAACCTTGGGGTGGTTGCCAACCCCTCTTAAAGGGTTGGATTTTTTTAAATTTTAATAACAGGAAACGATTAAAAAAGTAATTCTGAGCAAAAACGTTCTTTATAATTTTTTCGTAAAACTAATACTTTTCAAGTTATTCGCGATTGAAAGGCATAATTTTTCTACAAAAAATAGACGTTTTTAATGGGGTTTTCACGAATAACTCAAAAATGTATTTATTTATTTATTTATCATTAACGGGCATTGCCCAATTACAATTTTAAATAACAAGCATCTACATATATATCTAGTACTAAGCTTTTTTAATTAACAAATATTCAGGACTAAAATTTTATATTTTAGTTAACCACCAAAATACTTAAAAAGCAGCAAAAAATAACAAGCTACTAATGATTAAGAAACAAGAAAACAACATCTAAAATTAAATTCAAAATATACACATTAAAAAAATCTAACTTTGAAAATAAAACAACATGAAGCCTTAATCTATAAACCATTGGACTTCATAACCCTACGAAGCCTATTTAGGGATAGAATAAATAAATCGTCCCCAAATTTATTGACATGCTTCATCAATCTATTTATTGGGGAAAATTGCCCATACAACCTTTGGTGAAAATTTGTTTGAAAGGTAACAGAATGCCTTAATGTCCTTGAAGGAACATAGAAATTTACAGAAAAGAGCAGTTCACTCCATTGCACATTCCCATGAATTAGTTTAAAAAGAAACAATACATCAGCATTTTCACGTCTAACTTTCAAACTTTGTATATTAATAGCTTTTTCAAGATCTTCAAAATTTATTGTTTCCTGGGGAATATGCAATTTAAAAGCAATGTATCTTAAAAACTTTCTCTGAACAGAATTTAACATTTTAACATATTTCTCATAATATGGATTCCAAACAACAGAAAATTTTCCAAAAGGGGTCTTACTAACGAAGTATACAATAGTTTTATTGAATTTACATTTTTAAAATCTTTGGTATTTCTTTTAATAAACCCTAAAACTCTAAAGGCTCTATTCTTGCATTATTCAATATGGGAAGAAAATGTAAGTTTATGATCAAAGAACACCCCCAAATCTTTAATAGTATTTACGTGGCTTAAAGGCTCGCAATCAATTCTGTAAATATTTCTTTGTACATTCAAAGATCTACTAAACTGGATTGGTGTGCATTTTTTTATATTTAGAATCATTCTGTTTCTTGTACACCAATCATAAAATCTATCCAAGTCCGCCTGTAAATTAATAACATCCTGTCCGCTACTTATCTTAAGTAAAATTTTTAAATCATCGGCATACAATAATAATTTAGAGAATTTAAAGCAGTCAGCCACATCGTTAATAAAAATATTAAACAATACAGGAGAAATGTGTCCTTCTTGAGGAACTCCAGAGGAAACATCAAAACCTTTTGACTCAAAGTTATTTATTTTAACTAATTGCTTTCGTTTTGATAGAAAAGATCTAAACCAGTTCAAAAAATTATGCATTTTGTTAAAAAATCTGTAGAAAGTAAAATTGTAGGTTTTAAAAGAGCAAACAAAAATGTTATATTATAATTTTTCTACAACCAATATGAACCAAGATACGGGGTATTAATGGTTAGCTCTTTTCCTTGAATGTAAAATTTGATGGATTTAAAGTCAAAAAACAGGAAAATGCTGCATATGCATAATTTTCAAGTTATTCGCGAAAAACCTATTAAACCGATAATTTTTTCATCGAAAAAGTGTTATTTTTAATAGCATATAACTTGAAAAATATAAGTATCTTTAAAAAATGTTTGGAACATTTTTTGCTAAGAATCAGTTTTTTTATTTATTTTTGTGGTTAAAATGTAGTAAAAAATTTCCACCCTAAGGGGGTGGCAACCACCCCCAGAGTTTTAGCGCCCTTTGGTTCGATATAGGTTTTGATCCTTAAGCTACTCCCTACCTCCTGTTAAAATTTTAAATCAATCCATGCAGGACCAAAGAATTGCCAGGATTTACCTTTTTTGAGCTTCATTTCCAGTACTATTCTCTAAAAACAAACATTTATAAAGAATTTTTGGTTATTATTTTATATGGTTTGGTTACTTATATAATCTAATAACAGTTTTTCTACATTTATTGATTTATTATAATGTTACATTTTTCTTAGATTACATTTTGGAAAGGCGAAGCAGAGAAATGGAAGTCAGAATGTGAACTTCTAAGAAGTAAACCCACATCAAATGAGCAACTAACAGAATATTATGAATCTCAACTTCAAGATATCATAGAAATAAAAACTTTAGCTTTGTCGGAAACAAAATCTTTGTCTGCTGAAAATCAGGCTTTAAAGTCAAGGTATATAAATATTTATTTATTTATTTATTTGTGTATAAATTTTGTATCTTAAAACAAAAATGTAAAATTTTATAATTCCAGGTTAGAGAATATTATTTTGGAAGAAACAGAACTTAATAACAAGCTAGAGAAAAGTTATGAAGACTTGGTAACAACTAGTGATAACTATAAATCCCAGTTAGACGCTATGACTGAACATTTAGCTGCTCAAAATGAAAAGATTACTCAACAATGTGATGAAATTCAGATCTTAAAACATAGGCTGTCTGCTAAAAAATAAAGGTAGAGATATTTAGGAAAACAGTTAACAAGTATTAGATAAAATTTTCAAGGGGAACACTGTATCTTTAAAAAAATTAAGATAATATTTTATAATGTCATAACCATAGGTGTTTACTTTAGATTGAGAAAAACACATATGAAAATTTAAAGATCTGTGGTTGGTCGTTGTTTTGTACCAAAGATTTTGGTGGGTGTTATCTATTGATTGGCCTCTTTGTAAAATGATACCTATGAAAAATGTTGCAACTCACCTTATGATATATAGGAAGATTCAAAATAATGACTATGATATTTTGGCACATAAAAAAAAATTAATTATAAATATACAGGGTGATTAATAAATTGATCATAAAATTTAAAGGGGTGATTCCACTTATCAAAATAAGGGTAGAGCTTCATATAAATTTTTTCAAAATGTCATTCGTTTTCAAGTTACAAGCCGTCAAAGTTCAATTTTTATTTTGGTTTTTCGCAATATTGCATTTATTTTTTAACCAATCCAGTTGATATTTGGCACACAAATCAAGCTTTGCAGATTCTAAAATTTTAAGACAAAAGTACTTTTTTAAAAACCGCCAGGGGCACTTTACCTAAAACTTAAAATTTATTTACATCATAACTTATATTTTGACAGATATCGTAAAGCTGGGGCACCAATAGACATCAAAGTTTTCATCAATTTCAATCAAATTACCTACATACATACAGGGTGTCCAGTAACTCATCCGACAAACTTTACAGGGCGATTCTACAACAGAAATTAAAAAAACTTCATATAAACATATGTCCTAAACGTCTTAGTTTTTGAACTACAGTGTGTTAAATATAAAAAAACTATATTTTTATTTTTAACACCCCGTAGTTCAAAAACCAAGACGTTTAAGACATCTGTTTATATGATGTTTTTCTTATTTTTGTTGTAGAATCGTTTGGTTAAGTTTGTCGGTTGAGTTACTGGACACCCATATGTATGTAGGTAATTTGATTGAAGTTGATGAAAACTTTGATGTCTATTGGTGCTTAAACGGTGAGGTTTATCGATTTTAATAAAGTGTACCCTATTTTTTTAACTTTTTGATTGTCTATAAAATGACACCCCAACTTTGCAATATCTGTCAAAATAAAAAGTTATGATGTAAATAAATTTTAAGTTTTAGGTAAAGTGTTTAAAAAAGTACTTTTGTCTTAAAATTTTAGAATCTGCAAAGCTGGATTTGTGTGCCAAATATCAACTAGATTGGTAAAAAAATAAATGCAATATGGCGAAAAACCAAAATAAATATTGAACTTAGATGGCTTGTAAAAATTTATATGAAGCTCTACCCTTATTTTGTCAAGTAGAATCACCCCCTTGAGTTTCATGATCGATTTTTGAATCACCCTGTATTTTTATCTACTATTTAAAAAAAGAAACACAATGGAAATTTTTAGTTTTTGTTAAATAAATCGTTACCCTTTGGCTTACTATTTAGAGAAATTTTAACCTAACTTAATATTCTTTGCATATAAACAGAAAATTAAATTATTTTTGAGGAAAAACCATTTAGTTTAGTTAACACTTAATTTTTCAAGTAATCATAACTGATAAGAAAAAAGTACAAGACTTTTTTATTACTTTTTAATGCTTTTAAATCAAGTAGTTTCAAAAATAATATTTTCGCCGTTTTGAACCACCCTGTATATCAGGAGTGGCCAACCCGCGGCACGCGTGCCCCACTGTGGCACGCCTGGCCGTCTTAGGTGGCACGCCAAGTTTTCAACAAATAAAGGAAAAATAACAATATAATAAAACCAAACAATCAAAACTCACACTCAACTAAAGCAGAAAAAAAAATGTGGGTGTAATTCCAAATGTTTTTATTTAAAGTAAAAGAATTTACAACTTAATAATAATTAAAAACTGTTGTGTAAACGGTTGTTCTACCTATACAATAAACTGTATATCTCCGACACTGAACAACATGGCCGAAAAATGGGAGATGTGACGTCATAACACGTCAAAGCAATATGGCCGAATGTCGCGACCCTATATAGACCGACTTTGGGTAAATATGTGTTTTTTATTATAGATTAAATAAAAATATAAAAAATAAATGATAAAAAATTGCTGTAACAAAAATGAGTGGCAGTAGTGGCACGCCCAAAATTTTGGTATCGAAAGTGGCACAGCATACAAAAAGGTTGGCCACCACTGCTGTATATTATAGGGCATTTTTTATTTACAGCTTTTAGAATTTTAGACAAAGCAAAAATTTTTAGGAAGAATAACTTTTTTTGTAACAATAAAAATATTTTTTTACAGGTATAGTTAAGTCCATCCTTGAACACACTATATTGTTGTTAAACAGTTTTAATGTAAAAAAAACATCTTTATTTTCATATTTTATATGTAATCATCATATCAGTATCCTTGATTTAACTTTATTGAGCACTTGGATTTTGTAAACCAATGCATATTTTAGATTTTCCATTAAGAGGATGCCATAGCATGTTAAATTAGCTAAAACGCGATTCGCTGCCGTTTTTAAATATTTGTTTTGAAAAAAGTTGTACATAGAAAAGTTTCTTAAAATGATCCAAAGATTATCAGAAAGTTAATTGATTTTTGGTAATGGTAATAATTAAAACATTAAATTTCCCAAAATTACAAAACCGTAAAAATAACCAACTTTCCGATAATCTTTGGATCATTTTAAGAAACTTCAATATACAACTTTTTCTCAAACAAATATTTAAAAAACGGCAGCGAATCGCGTTTTAGCTCATTTAACGTGCTACGGCATCCCCTTAAATACAAATATGTCTATTGCTATTTAAAATAAATAATGTATTTTCCAAATGCCACATTCATGTTCAATTTTTTCCTTGCCAATGTATTATTTGAATAATTTTTCGGATATATTAATTTTTTTCCATAAATCTGATTTTTTTTCTCTGAAACTCTGATATGAGAATCTAATACAACTAATACGAAATTGTTTTTAGATTTTTAGTGTAAAAATAGTTTTTCTTTGGTTTCGTTAGGTCAGTGCTTTTAGTTTGCTTAGAAACGCAGAAATAAAACCAGAAATTTTAATCAAACAATACAATGGCGACGGCGAATGAGAACTTAAATGAAAACAACTTTGCAAATACATGGTGATTCAAAAATCGATCACGAAACTTAAAGGGGTGATTGTACTTGACAAAATATAGTAATAATAGTAATAAATTCGTTTTTGAGTTACACTTACAGGGTGTCCAGTAACTCAACCGACAAACCTAACCAAACGATTCTACAACAAAAATAAGAAAAAAACTTTATATAAACATATGTCCTAAACGTCTTAGTTTTTGAACTACGAGGTGTTAAAAATTTAAAAAAGTTTTTTTTTAAATATTTAACACACCGTAGTTCAAATCCTAAGACGTTTAGGACATATGCTTATATGAAGTTTTTTTCCTATTTTCTGGTGTAGAATCGCCCTGCAAAGCTGGTCGGTTATGTTACTGGACACCCTGTATGTATGAAGGTAATTTGGTTGAAATTGATGAAAACTTTGATGTCTATTCGTGCCTAAACAGTGATGTTTATCGACTTTAAAAAAGAGTACCTTATTTTTTAAGTTTTTGATTGTCTATAAAAGGGCGCCCCCACCTTTGCCATATCTGTCAAACTAAAAAGTTATAATGTAAATAAATTTTAAGTTTTAGGTAAAGTGCCCTCTGGCGGTAATTAAAAAAGTACTTTTGTCTTAAAATTTTAAAATCTGCAAAGCTCTTGTGTGCCAAATATCAACTGGATTGGTTAAAAAATAAATGCAATATGGCGGAATAACCAAACTAAAAATTGAACTTTGACGGCTTGTAACTCGAAAACGAATCACATTTTGAAAAAAAGTAATATGAAGCTCTACCCTTATTTTGTCAAGTAGAATCACCCCCTTAAGTTTCGTGATCGATATTTGAATCACCCTGTATACCCTTAAAGTTAAACATAATTATTTTAAAATTTTATGCATTAATATTCTATTTATCCCTTGAAATCAGAACTACTTTAGGAAGATTAGACAAATGTGGTATGGTCCCATATAACATTTTTTGCCGGCAAGGCATTGGCAAAAAGGTATCAAAAAGACATCAAAATGGGCAATTGGTCGTTATTAGGCCACGTGTTGCAGAAAATGTGATGGCATTTATCATTAATAAGTTATGATGAAAAAATGCGTTTAGGATGATGGCATCCATCATTATTAAGTTATGCTGAAAAAATGCATTTAGGATGATGGCATCCATCATTAAAAGGTTTTGGCAAAAATATGCCTTTTAGATGATGGCATTACATTATTTTTCCTAATGACAATAAAATGCATTTTTACCGTCCAGGGAACTAAAATGTGCATAAATAATGCACATGCATAATGTGTGTTTATGTACAGGGTGTCCCATATAAAATTAAATACTATAATTTTGGAAAAACCATAAGAGATACAAGAAAAAGTTAAATGCAGAAGTTGTTCAGTGAAATGTATTTTTATTGTATCTCTTATGGTTTTTCGAAAATTATAGTATTTAATTTTATATTAGACACCCTGTACATAAACATACATTATGCATGTGCATTATTTATGCATATTTTAGTTCCCTGGACGGCAAAAATGCATTTTAGTGTCATTAGGAAAAAATAATGTAATGCCATCATCTAAAAGGCATATTTTTGCCAAAACCTTTTTAATGATGGATGCCATCATCCTAAATGCATTTTTTCAGCATAACTTATTAATGATAAATGCCATCACATTTTCTGCAACACGTGGGCTAATAACGGCCAATTGCCCATTTTGATGTCTTTTTGATACCTTTTTGCCAATGCCTTGCCGCCAAAAAATGTTATATGGGGTAAATTGTTTTCTATTATTTGTATAAATATCCAGGTTGAATTATTGAAATAAGAAAACAGCATACTTAAAAATTGATAAATACTAGTTCTAATTTAAAGGGATGGCTTAATATTTTTAAATTCTTAACACTTATATAATATACCTTTACAGCAATATTTAAGTGTCTAAAAATATTTTACTTTTTAAATATAATTATATTTATTGTGTAAAAATTTGTACAGAACTGATTATATTAATAGAATAATAAAAGACATAATTTAAAATAAAATCTGTGATTTTATTTTCCTAATCAATAACACTTTTTTTGCTTGCTTAAAGCTTATCACTAGAATTAATTTTTAATCCACAATTTCTTTGGTTGTTAAGTTATTTCATAAAATAATAAAATAATCCTAAACTATAAGCAAATTCCTAAAATGGATTAGTTGTGGTTGCTCACATAATTCATTTTAAACAAATAAATTAAAACAAAATATTTTTTATTTACAAATAAAATTATTAACAGATTCTCTAAAATATATTATCTATGTACAATAGTACAATATTTTATTAAGTCTAGTCGAGTCTAACGGCAAAAGAAGCACCACAGGAGCACCCTTGTTCTGCTAACGGATTATTTACTACTTTAAACGATGATCTTATTAACTCTTCTTGGTAATCAATGGTGGACCCCTTGATATATTCTAGAGAAGTTTCATCAATTGCTACTTGAGCTCCGTCCTTTTCAAACACTCTGCAAAGAAAATGGCAATAAGTCATACAAGTTATATAGTTTTCACATTATAGGGTTATTCATAATTTTATAACTTCACCCCACAATACTTTTTTATGCAATATTACATTGTTTTACACTTCGTCATATTTAACCTCCTTACTTGTCATCATCATTTAATTTTGTATCCAAGTCAAATTTATATTGAAACCCAGAACAACCTCCCCTTCAACAGACACCCTTAAAAAACTATTCGGTGAGTCTTTCGTAATTTTCTTCAATCTTTCTGCACACTTATCAGATAGAATCAATTCTGCTTTAACATTTTCTAAAGGCTTGACAGTTGCATTTATGAACCGCTTTTGGGGCCTCTTTGCTAGTTCTTTAATAAGGTGGTGAAATATTTGTCTACTTCTAAACATTTTTGTTACTGTTATGAACTTTAAAAAATTTTGCTTGTTTGTTTATTTTTTTATTATTATTTTGAGGTTACTTGAAATAGGCGTTTTTCATGACGATGCTGCTTGGCAGCTGCCAGTTCCAGTATCCCGTATTAAAGCTTAGTAGGAGGCAGAGTGACCCTCTTGCATTGCTTATACCCTAAATCTCACGTCAAGTAACATGTTAAACTTCCCATAGTCTTCGGATCGAGCTTTCATCAATCAAGCTTTTTAACACCCGTTTCCACTAACTTTTTAGTGGTTCCCAAACGTTAAGTAGAGAATAACTTACGTTAACCTAATGTAAGTTATTCTCTACCTAGGGTTAGGAAACCCCTATAAAGTCGGTGGAAACGGGCATAAATCATTGGCTTCCATATGGTCTATAGAGCGGATAAAGTCGTAATGTTATTTTATGTGGAGAGGTCGTTTGGTCTCCTGCTTAGCCTGATCGATTTGCTGTTTGTCAATTTGCTTCGTAGCAGTAGCAACAGGGGTGGATTAAGTAACCCTCACCTGACAAGGTCAATTATAGGAGGTTATAATTTTCTAACCTTTTTTTTTCAATCTCATAAAACTCACGTTTTTGTCCGTTTTTATCAGTAAATTAACTAAAGGCCCCCTAACTTTTAACAAAATGGTTGAACAACAAAGGCAGCGTATTGAACAAGAAATGACAAAAATGATAAATGAACTAGATTTGCAATACTTAAGAAAAATGCAGGTAAACTTTGTATACACTTAAAAACGCCGTAATATTAAACATCCTTATTTGTTTCTTTAGGCTGACATGCATAGATGTGCCGCTGTTTGCTGTGACAATCGAGAGAACTCGCTGGAACGAGTTCAAAAGTGTGTTGAGAACTGTTCTGTATCGTTAAATTGGGCCCAAAACTATGTCCAAAAAGAATTGGAAGGACTGCAGAATAAGCTCCAAAGGTGTGTTATGGATTGTAATGATGATGTTAGGGTAAAAATGGGTCCTGATCCAAGAAATGAAGATGTAAGTGCTGCTGACCATTTTTTAAAATACACAAAGTTAATTGAACTTTTATTTTCTGAAAATTTGACCATATTAGGCTGAATAATGCTTACCGTATCTTTTTATTTCAGATAGAAAAATTTACAAAAATATTTGAAGACTGTGCAACTAAATGTGTAGATAAACAGATTGGCTACATTCCAGCTTTGTTGAAAAGAATGAAGACTGACCTTTCAAAAGCCAAGGTAGCAGTTAATAATGAACCTATAAAGGAAATTACTTAATAACTAAATAAGTTGTAGAAAAGTTTATAGAGGACACTAAGAATGTTGATAATCGAAACAAATCATCAGAATATTTTTGTATGAAATATGATTAGTACACATAATTTTTCCAGTGTTGTGGAATATTATATTTTACATAAATTTGCTGTGATACTTTTCTCAAAACATGTATGTTTTGCCTTCTTGCATTTGTTATTGTTTATAGTAATGAAGGAATATCAGAAAATGTTAATTAAATGAATTTCTATTAAACAGGTTTTTTATTTTTACAGCAATTACCAAAATAAATTTATTTATTTATTTTAATTGGACAGTATAAAAGTTGAAAATCTAATTACTTATGTACCATAGTTGTCTTTGAGTGAAATAAGAGGTATTTTATATACATACGTATTTAAAGATTAGAAGGAAAAGGAAATATGGTAATTTTCTAGAAAGTTGCGGTAACTTCGATTTTCACGAAATTTGGTATATACGAGTTTTGGGGTGCTGATCATAAATCTAAAAAAAACTGTAATCAGCTCCCAAAAAAAAACCCATATTCAAAATCGGAGTCTCCGCAAATTTCTAGAAAATTACTGGAGACACATCTACAGACAGCAGGTGCCAGTCAGGATAATCTAGAGATATAGAAACGCACAATGTGGCAAGTTCAGGGCTTCCTAAGATGCATTAGAGTGGCACTACATGTTGCACAATAGGGAGCTGCTTAAGAAGAAATTATATTGGATAATTCCTTGAAGCAGGTGTGGAAATATCTATAAAGGAGGGTTAACATCTCCTACAACTCATTAATGGGCAAAAGAAAAGCTTTTTTGCAGGATCAGGATAATTAATATGGTAAACAATTTTTCATTTTACTGGCACCAAAAATCTTCTCTTGGTTAGATTAGATCTACAGAGATTATTAGTAGTAGCTCAGATGCCAAGCTTTTCCAGCAAATAATAGAATTTTAAAATCAATCAATGTCCATCAATTTAAACCAGCTAGTATAATTGTTTCTCCATTATCGTAAATAAAAGAATTTTCATTTGCTTCAGGCTAAGCTTATATATTAAAAAATATCTCATTTCTAAGATTAATTAGAAAAAAAAACTAATGCTAAACATATAAATACAAACAAGTAAAATATTTGTTACAAAGCTACTATATTACAACCTAATAGCCCTCTACCAGCCCATTTCTTGGGCATCAAATTAACAGTCAAAAATCTATCTCCCCTTTTTAATTTCAAATTAACATGGTTCCCTTCTAAATGTTGAACTACTGTTGCTATATCTGTTATAGCTTTAAAATTTGATTTATTCACTGAACCAAATTCTACCACTTCATCGTTTACATGGATGCCTGCGTAATCAGCTGGGGATCCCTCACTAACCAAAGTAACTTTAGCAAAAGGAATTTGGTGAATCACCATTTCAGGTTTAGGTGTGCTATCACTAGGTTGAGTGTCCATTCCCGTGTCTGATGATGAAACTGCATAGTAACCTTGCAAACCATTTTCTATTTGTTTCATTAGAGCTTTGTGGTCATTTTGGAGGCATATGATTCTGTGTCTTGCATGTCTTACTTGGTATATATCAATGGAACCTATTGGAAATCCCTCCTGATCGACTAGGGGCTCATTCATTCCAACACCATTCTGTAAATATATAAAGTATAATAAATACACACTTCCATTTAGAGAAGGATCTAAACTTAATGTTTTTTTCTTTCATTAAAAAAATGCATATAAAAGCTGAGGAGCACCAGAGTTATTATTTAAAACTGTTATGTCTCACCTGAGTTAAGATGCCCGTAAGTTCTTTAATTTCATCTTCAATCTTGTCTTTCCTTCTCATCAATTGAAGGACATGTTCCCGAATGACTCCTTGATCGGGCTGATCTTGTTCCATTTTTATAAATGCATTTATTTCTGTGATTTGATAGCGATGACTTTCAAAACTGCTCAACAACAATAAACATATTTGAAATGAGGTTAGGTCGGAAAAGTATGGAAAATGACTAGCTGATTAAAATTTATAATTCATAGGCGTACAAGAAAAAAAAAAATGTTTTTTTCTATTTATGCTCGAAGGTTTTTTTCCGTTTTTAATTCTTGAAGCATATGTCTACTAGATGCAGCCTTTCGCTTTAATGAGTGAACATGAGAGATAAATACTAAAGTAGACTTTTTGACTTAATTGTTCAAAGAGGGGCAAGTGCTTTCCCGTGTTTCTACAAGACCTGGTATAAATTGTCTGCAAAGCAACAAAAACACATTTTAGTGTAGAAATTTGTATTGTTTATTTTACAAAAATAAAGTTAACTTAGGCCCATCGAGGGTCTTTAAGGTGTGTTACAGTCAAAGCTTTCTGTAATTCAGCAACCGTAGTGTCAACGTCACTATGGAAATAGACCTTTCTGGTGGCTTCTACTTGCAAGAATCCATTTTCACTAAATCTTCCTCTAACGGCGTGAGAATCTAGCCATACGAATAGAGCAATGTTGTCTGATGTCACTGTTATTTCATAGGTCTTTGAGCTTGATTGGGTCACTGAGGAAATCTTAAAAAGAAGATATACACATTAAATATAAAAGAATATGTCTAAGCATTACTTATAACTGATTTGACAAATAACATTTTGTATTATAATTTCATAAACGTTCTAATGGTAAATTGATGGGATTCAATATTACCATTAATGAATATTACAGAATGGTACTTACTTTTACAGTGGGTGATGCCAAGTTAGAATCCTTTAATTTTCCGGGGAATAAGTAGTTTTCTGGACTTATGGCAACACTGGAAGTTAATGAAGAATTCTTCTGTATGACAAAGTGGAAGAAGCAGGTGTTTTTGTTGCAGTTTTGCTGTTTCAAAAAGTCATCTGTATTAATAGTTTGGATTAGTTGAGATGCACTGGCGTTCTAAAAGAAAAATAAAAATATACATGGGCTGTTTGCGGAATATGCGAAAATTTTGTGACAGGTTTTTTTTCTTTCCCTATTGACAACTCAGATTCTTTCCTAATTGTTTGTATTCTGGTAGTTTTCGTGGTACAATATTATCAGAAAATTTTAGATTATGCTCGCCGTAAAAGAACAGCTTTTTGTAGCTAAGTGGTCCATAATTTTTATGCAAGACTATACCCGTTGCCAAGCGACTCGCTAGTATGTATACTCGTAACCCTCTAGAATACACAGGCAAACTTTTTTATTTTATTTTTAACACCCCGTAGTTCAAAAACTAAGACGTTTATATGAAGTTTTTTTGTTATTTTTTGTTGTAGAAACGTTTGGTTAAGTTTGTCGGTTGAGTTACTGGACACCCTGTATGTATGTAGGTAATTTGATTGAAATTGATGAAAACTTTGATGTCTATTGGTGCCTAAACGGTGAGGTTTATCGACTTTAATAAAGAGTACCTTATTTTTTAAGTTTTTGATTGTCTATAAAATGGCGCCCCCAGCTTTGCGATATCTGTCAAAATAAAAAAGTTATGATGTAAATAAATTTTATGTTTTAGGTAAAGTGCCCTCTGGCGGTAATTAAAAAAGTACTTTTGTCTTAAAATTTTAGAAATCGCAAAGCTCGATTTGTGTGCTAAATATCAACCGAATTGGTTAAAAAATAAGTAAAAAGTGTGGGAAGATGTTAGGACGATATATATAATTTAACAAGAAAATGATGTAATATGCGATTAAATAAAATCACTTTAAGGAATCCAAAATAACAACAATAACAAAATTAAAACAGGTACCTTAATCAAATATTAAAATAAAATAGTGTAAAATAAATTGGGATTATTAGGATGAAAAACTGGCAACATCTTAAAACCAACACATTTTTGACCGCATTCTTTTAATCGAGGTAGACTCGCTGGGCGAACAGTACCTTAAACATGATGGCAAGTACGGGGTGTTTAATTTTTTGTTAAATTTTAGAAAATCTTGCTATCAGTGATTAATGAAATCATAATTATTTAGTAAACAAATTATAGATTTAAGAGATATTTTAAAATCTTTTACCATGGTGAACGTATGTGTAAAAACACCATGTTTACTTACCAAATTTGCCGCAAGACGGTTTTCATACACTGGCGTGAAATTTGGACTGTTGTAGTTGTAGACTCTAACGACTACACTGACTCCTTCTATGGGGTTCAACTGGTCGTTGACGGTGTAAAGTTGCAGTTGCCTCAGAGCATTCAAGTGTCCAGTTACAATGACATTGGCGAACATGTCTCTGGCGAAATAGTGAAGCATTTTCCATCTTCCGGTGTAATCTAAAAATAATTAGTATTTTACAGAGGATGTCCAAACAACATACGATTTCGTAGATACAAAGTAAGATTTTATATTTTTTACCCCATAAAATCTTTGTTCTTGCTAAATATTGTGACAATATACCTATTTATATGTATAGAGTGCTACACATTTGAGGGGCACTATTAGAACTTTGGGAACGGTAGGAGATTATATTAGATTAGATTAGCTCTAAAGTAATCCTCTAGCACTGCAACCTGATCAGGTTTATTGTGCATCCTTCATCCCTATGTTAAAGCACACTATCCAAGCCAGTCTTTTTAATCACACTCCACAAGCTTGAAACTGGCTCCTTGGTAAATGTTGCTGCTTTAGGTTTTTCCTCACCCAGCCTTGCAAACCGCAGACGACAAAGGGCTTCACAGTAGCATTATATGTGTTCAGTGGTTTCCTCTTCCTGGCAGAACCTGCATAGGTTTTCTTATTGTTTCCAGGTGTTTATTCAGTCTGCAGTGACCTGTTAGTTGACCCACTATAATTCTTACTGCCTTCCGGTTGTAATTTCGTAAATTCCGGCGAGTATGCCTTTATGAATTTTTTGCCTGACGCTGTCCTGATATTCTTCTTATCCACCAGTCTTAGGATTCCCTCATGATCCATGATCTAATAGATAACCTTACTTGGCATGACGGAAAACCATAGTAGGGCTCTGGGCCTACAATTGCCCTGCCAGCACCCTTCTTTGCCAGTTTATCGGCTTCCTCTTTGCCCTGGTGGTCCTCATGGCAATAGATAGCTTGTTGGACGCACCCACCTCTTCCAGGGCGTTTACGCAGTCCCACACCAACTTAGAGCTGATCTAACGGTAAGAGATACAGATGGTTAAATTGGGGTAAATTTGCGCTTTTTCATGTTTACCAACATTCCGTTTTAAAAATTTACAGCCGTTTCGGAATTATCCGGAAAAAACCGAAATTTTGCGAAACAAACAATTTTAATTTTTCTCAGTTTATTTGAAGAGATATTTTAAAACAAACGGTACATCATTGTTGCCACTTTTTCTGTTCTATAAAATGATGTCAATAAATTTAGGTTCTACTATGTTTCGGCTTTAAGCCACCATCATTTGTTGTAGGCGAAATATTTAATTTTAAACTTAATAAACTCGTTTTTATTTCTAAATCCAACGATATATTTCACTTTACATTTATGCGACGTTTCGAAGCGAAAAACCATTATTCACTATTTCGGCATTACAAATAACGATGTTTCTCCAAACGTTCGGGGAAATTTCCGTTCGTAGGTAAGTATGCATCCATTTTTTTTTATGAAAGGCTATCATTAAGTTGATAGAGGCGTTTGATTAAATTAGATGCTTTATTTCATTACATATATGTAAAAGTATGTAAATTATATTAATTCTTGTGGCTTGTGAGTTATACTATAAATAAATAAAGAAATAAAAAAGAAGAGTAGCCATAAAAAAATAGATGCATATACTTACCTTCAAATGAAAATTTCAACGATTGTTTGGAATAAAATGGTAATTTTTCATGGCAAAATAGTGAATGACGTTTATTCGGTTCTAAAAATCTCATAAATTTAAAGTGTGATATATAGTTGGATTTAGAATTAAAATACATGTTTATTAAGCTCAAAAACAAATATTCCTCCCATTTAAAAAAGAATTTCAAAAGTTCATGCTCACAAAAAGTTTCTAAAGGTTCCTAGGTCCAGAAAACCGACAGGCCAGCATTGAAGCAAGAAACTACTATTACAATCAAACAATTTCTGAAGCCAAAGACTCCTTCGACAATCGTATTAAAAACAAAGTTCTTTCTTGCTCAAATGGCAGCAAATCTTTCTGGTCCTTTGCGAAAAACATAAGTAGGAATTTTTGTACCAGTTCTTTTCCGCCACTAGCTTTGGAAGATGAAATTGTTTCTACCGCAAAAGGAAAGGCAGAACTATTTGCTAAACAATTTGCTGCCAATTCAACCCTTGACCCTCCCGTAAATCATCCAATTCCAGCGGTTACCCCAGTTCCACACCAAGAAATCGTCTGGGCTGGATGGCATACCAGCAATCGTTTTAAAAAATGTGCTCCAGAACTTGCACCAATCTTAACTCGTCTCTTATTAACTCGAATTTCTTACGACAAAGGTATCTTTCCGGAAAGCTGGAAAGCTGCACGTGTTCAACCTATTCCCAAGAAAGAATCTAAATCTCTTCCATTAAACTATAGACCAATTTCAATTCTCTTAGTTCTTTGTAAAGTAATGGAAAAATTAATTAATTCACAAATTCTTAAGTACTTAGAAAAACACAAAATTTTGCATGACAGGCAGTATGGATTTCGCCACAAAGATCTATACAGCAGGTCTTCTTTCCTTCGTATCACACTGCTGGAATAAGTCTCTTAAGTTTCTAGGTGAATCCCAGATCTTTGCTCTTGATATATCCAAAGCTTTTGACCAGGTCTGGCATGCCGCACTTCTTAATAAACTTCCCTCCTATGGTCTTTCAACTAAACTCTGTACTTGGCTCTCTAGTTATCTATCTGATCGCCGTATATCAGTTATTGTGGACGGCCATTCTTCAAGCTTTCACCAAGTAAATGCTGGAGTCCCTCAGGGCTCAGTTCTGGCACCAACATTGTTTCTTCTTCACATCAACGACCTTCTCTCGTCCACAACTAATTCCATTCATAGTTTTGCCGACGATAGTACCCTTCACTCCAGTTTTCAGGTTCCTAAACCCATTACTAAACCTGACTTGAAAAACAAACGCAGAGCGATGCAGATATCTCTTGCGCAGGATCTTAATTTAATATTGGATTGGGGCGCCAAAAATCTCGTCCATTTTAATGCATCCAAAACACAATCATGTTCCTTGTCGCGAAAAGAGTCATCAAATACTCATCCTCTACTTATGAGCGGCCAAGTTTTACAGAGCAAAGACTCCTTCAATCTTGTGGGCGTCACATTTGAAAGTAAACTGGCATAAACACATTGTATCTATAGCCACAGCAGCTTCAGAAAATCTTGGATTTGTCTTTCGAGCCAAAAAGTATTTTTCCCCTTCTAATTTATACACTTTATATGTGTCCCAAATCCGACCTCCCTTGGAATATTGTTCTCATATCTGGGGCATGGCGTCCCCCACAACCCTAAGCATTCTTGATTCTATTCAAAGAAGAGCTATTCGTCTCATTAATGATCCTTCACCTACAGAAAGGCTTCCCTCTCTTGCCCATCGTCGGGCTGTGGGGGATTTATCGCTTTTTATAGGTACTTCCATGGCTTCTGCTCTGAAGAATTGTCCAGTATAGTTCCTCCACTTACGGTTCCCAACAGAGAAACTCGTGGTTCCGCGCGTATGCATCCCTATACGGTCCAACTGGACAGGCCCCGAACTTCCCACTTTGTTCGTTCTTTTATCCCTAGAGTTTCTAGGTTGTGGAACCTGCTGCCCGCGGAGGTCTTTCCTTCCCCCAAATCTTCAAGTATTTAAGTCCCGTGTCAACAAACTCCCTCTTACCTCGCTTAAGACACCCACGGGCTTTTAGCATTCGTGGTTTGTCCAAAGATAAAAAAAAAAAATAAAATAAAAACAAAGTTGATGAAGGTGGCTCATAGACGAAACGTTGGATCTTTAATTTAATAACATCATTTTATAGAACAGAAAAAGTGGCAACGATGTTTCGTTTGTTTAAAAATATTTTTTCAAATAAATTAAGGAAAAAATAAAATGTGTTTCGCAAAATTTTCTTTTTTTTTTTTCGAATAATTTCGGAACGGCTGCAAATTTTTAAATTTTTAAAACGGAATATTGTTAAGCATAAAAATGCGCATCTTGACCCAATTTAATTTAACCTGTATCTCTTACCGTTTCCAAGATCCCAAAGGTGCCACTCAAATTTGTAACATCCTGTATATATTTCTTTTCTAATAACGATACAAGCTATTTTTTCTTTAAACGTTTAAATTTAAAAAAAATACATATTGCATTTGAATTGCGCACGTGGCGGCAACAAATAACTTTTTTACTGCCTGCATCCGAAAAGTAAAACAATAAAATTAAACTTTAACCTCGACTTTAAAGCTTAGTCCATAAGCTTGCGAAATGCGAATTGCGAAACGTGTTCTGATCGGTCGATTTCTGACGACTTTTGAATGTTCCGTTATAAATTGACTAATCAAAACACGTTCCGCAAATCGCATTTCGCAAGTATATGAACTAAGCTTAACGTCAAGCAGTCCAGTCGAGGTTTGGAGTCAAATCTCTTACTTTGCGCATCAAATCTTACTTACCAATACTTGCCCATGTTGGAGCTACCCACACCTGAAAATTTACTACAGTTAATAAAATTTAATAATTAAAATTTTGTATGAATACAAACATCATTCAACTGCCAGTAGAGAGCGCCCATGGTGTAACCTCTGCCTGACTCATCAAGGTAACTTCTGTATCTACGGTAGTGTTCAGTTTCGACCCTTATAGCTTGAGAAGTATAAACCTAAAAAAATAAAAGATATTTAAATTTGAAACTTTCAACAAGTTACACGAGTTGCTCAACCAAAAAATATATTTTTACGTTTTTTATCATAAAAATAAAAAACCAAAAAGCCACCATAAGAAAATAAAAAGTTAATGATAGTAATTTAAAACTGAAAGATTTAAATTAAAATCTAAATGTAGAGACTTAAATATCGATAGTCTCAAAGAAGAATTTCGGACTTCCATTGTCTTTATTAATTTATTCACACAACGTTTCGGGCAGTACTATCTCTGTCCGTTCTCAAGTGTAAACTGAAACGTTGTGTGAATAAATTAATAAAGACAATGGAAGTCCGAAATTCTTCTTTACTACTGAATCATTGTCTTCCACATTCAGACAGATCGATAGTCTAGTTCACAAATGTTCCAAGGGCAAAAATGAATTTTAAAGTTATGTGAAGTTTAAATCTTAAAAATGTGCCATAATTCTAGTAGTACTTGTATATACAGGGTTAGTAGAAAAGAAAAAGTAAAGCATTGCTTGTATCAACATTATTATGACCTGATATTATTTTATTGAAGATATGCTCTATATTGGTTAGGTGGATCCATTTATAGAATTGTCTTTTTGTTAGGTACACGCCTGGAAAGAATGGGACCGCTTCGGTCTTGGTGCCGGAGTATACGAGCTGGCCCTGTTCAGCCCTATTGACCCCTATGAACAGGCCGGTCGCCTGAAACAAAATAAAGACAAACTCCCCAAAACCCAAAAAATTTTAATTAAAAGCACGTTTCGGTGGCAAGTCTGCCACCGTTGTCAAGATTAAAATTAAGGTAAAACACAGGCGACCGGCCAGTTCATAGGGGTCAATAGGGCTGAACAGGGTCAGCTCGTATACCCCGGGAGCAGGATCGAAGCGGTCCCATTCTTTCCAGGGGTGTACCCAACAAAAAGACCATTCTGATATTATTGTTTTTTACCCCTGTCAATTTCGAAGATATGGCACTAAGCTTAAATACGGAAACGGCCAGGTATGTTCAATTATCTCAAAAACGATTCAACCGAAATTCGTTAAATTTAGTACAGAGGAGTAACAGGACATTTTAAATTCAGGAATTGCATTTGCGATGTCTCATAATTAAATTTCCTTATTCTCTCTCCTGATTTTGTTTTAAAGAATCTTGAAAACGTCGCAAAAATGCTATTCATGAATTTTGGTTGGATTGTTTTTTAGATAATTGACCATACCTAGCCGTTACGTATAAATTTCGAAAAAATCATGATGTCATATCCCCGAAATTGACAGAAGTAAAGAGACGATAATATTAGGTCATAATAAAGTTGATACAAGCAATTGATTACAATAATAAAAAATAGGGTATTCTATTTAAAATTTTAAAATTCCCCAACCTACAGAGAAAACTACAAACTTGACAACCTTGCAAATACAATTTTTGGTTCATTTATATTTAACGGTTGCTGAGATAATCCACCGTGCCGGTTTTTCTACCAACCCTGTAATCATGTGTTAATGTATCCAACTCACTTCATCTGAAATAGTATATTACATTACAAGTGTGGAAAATGACTAATTTCACACGAGTGGGAATATTGTAGCACGAGGCATTAGCCGAGTGCGACAAACCCACGAGTGTTGGAAAGTCATTTTCACACGAGTACTGTACACTATTTTTCCTACAACCACAAATTATTCACTAAAAAAAAATAAAGTTTGTCTTTACAGAAAATATAAAAAACAATTGAAAATTTTGCAACACTAGGGTGATTTTTACTTTGTAACACTAGTGTGATATGTACTTTTCCTCACTGCTATATTATACTGTTTTGACAATATTTTTACATCGAAAATCACCTACCTAGAAGCATTATATAACTTTTATTATTTTGGAATTTAAAAAGGCCCTCACTTAATAAAAATTGTATGGTTTGGTTAAGTAATAACGGTAATAGTTTACTACGGTTTTCTGCTATTTTAAGGGTTTTTTAAAAATTATTGATACTTACATATTTTACTCTTCTAAATAAAACGTAAGTGGCGCATATCCAAAATATTCCGTTTATTTAAAAATATCAGTTAACAAACTTACGGGACCGGGGAGTAAAAGGGGGTGCTGGGTGGGGTAAAATTCGTAAAACGAGTTAATGAAACTGAACATCACATGTAAAATTAAGTAAAATTTACATTTTTTTCTCATATTTTGAGAAAAAATATAAAAATATAAAAATTGTAAATGCATAACCTAAAGTCCTAAAAGTAAGAAAAAACGACTACTAAACGTCCGTTATACCATGCAAAATATGGAAAGCATTTGGCAACGTCGGAAGGGTCTAATTATATTTATGAATGGATAAAAGAAAGTGGATTCATAAAGTGTGTATTAGCCTCAGGTTTAATTAAGGGATTAAAAAAAAAAGATTTAACTAGTTGTCTGAGTACACGAAGACAGAAAGAAAGGAATTTGATCTATAGGAGTTTTTTCTCTGGCGCCTTAGGTCGAACGGTCAAGCAGCAAGGCTGCCTCTATAAGTGCGTGCTCAAAGGTAAAAGGGAGATTTTTAATTTGATCTACTTACCTGGCAACAGTTGGTGTATTCCTTTTATGCTCTAGAACCGCCCGGAACGACACCAAGGGTGTTCCTTTTATAATTTTTTGACATTTTTTCATGTTGTAGAACCGTTCTTGGCACTATTGACAGTTCAGAGAACGGTTCAGAACGGTTCTACAAGGTAAAAGGAATACACTAAGTACCACTGAGCGAGCAGTCAATGAAAGTTGTTTTTTGTGGTTATGTCTATTTTTGTTTATGTTTTTATTTTTTCGGAAATTTTATTATTACTCTTTTTAATATTAGAAGAAAGCTTATACTGTGTAGTAACTTAACGTTTATAAAATGATTTTCGCTAATTTGGGTTCTACTGTTTAAGGTAAGTAAAAAGTTTTTTTACTGTCACTACAATAAATATGTCACCTGCAAAACCAATAGCAGTTTTTAAAATGACATCATAATATATATCACACGAGTGTTGTAAAGTACTTTGCAACACTAGTGCTGTAAAGTACTTTGCAACCCTAGTGTGATATAACGCATTTTCTATGCATGAAACCAGGGTGCTATTTGCTATTTTCACAAGTGGTCGTAGGAAAAATGCACTTACAACATTTGTGAACTAGATCATCGATATGCTTACCTGTGACAAGTAAATAAAAGCACTACTATAATTGGAGCTACTAGTACTGGGAAGTTTAAGATTTTCAGAAATTAATAACGCCATTTCTCCATTACCCAGTGGATGATGTTGCCGGTGGTCCATGAAAGTACCGTCTAGGTTCAAATCGTCCGAATTGTTGGTTGCCGTATACCAAGTATCTTCTGAGGGGAGAGCTTGGAAACCATATTCGGAACAGAAACGGGGTATGGGGTAAGTAGTGGACTCCCAAGGGTTAGAAATATAATTATAGAAATGCACTAAAAATAATAAGAAGTCAGGAATGTACACCATTTATGGGGAATTAAAACTAAACATTGTTGGCAACGTTGCATTGCTGTTCAGCATCCTCATCGGAAACTTTTGAACCCTTTTAGGGCACTATGACATTTGTTTGCGACTTACCGTCTCCCCAATATTGGTTGCCAGGACTTTCGCCAATCCATCCGTCATTCTCAGTTTTTTACCATTGCTTGGACTCGAACTTATGTACACTCCTTGACCCTGAGTGATCCTTAAAAACTCACTGCGGATGGTGGTAATGTAAAGTTGGACGTAGTCGCTTTTGTACTGGGCGAAGTTGTCTTGGGTACCATACCTACAAAAAAAAATATAATTATTTATGTAGCTACACTATTAAAAGGCCTTGGCTTGGTTCACACACGTTGAGCCAACTCGATGCTATCAAATAGTTTTAGCAGGTAGAGATAAGTCAGAGAAGGTATGCATTCAAACGTACCAAAGGAGTCGGTCAATAACTATATATACACTATACCGGGTGTTGCTCCGTCGAGCGGGACATAGGGAATCCCATGTAAATTTTGAAGTGGTCCAATATTGGCTCCCCTAATTATTTTAGAAGAAAATATAATAAGGATTTTTTAAAGAGCACGAAAAGTTGTACCCAGTGTACAAATTTCAGCTCTTCTCAGTCCGCCAGCTAAGAGATAAATGCTAAAATAAGTTACGAATCTCCTAACTTCTTACCCGCCTTGTATTATTAAAAGTTTATAATAAAATACTAGAAAAATTATTTAACCTCTTACTCTCAAGTTGTCAGAACAATGTCACATCATTCTTAAATAATGAACTACTTAAATCAAGAAAAAATCACTATTATAAAATGGTTTTACCAGGGAAATAGTTACCGAAGAGTAGCGGACATGTTTGCAGCCTATTTTCCCAATAGGCCAATACCAAGTAAATCGACAATAAAAAATTTGAAACTACAGACACAGTAATCAATAATTGCAAATGTGAAGAAAATCGACGTGATCTTTCGCCAAACGATTTTTTTCTATGGGGACATTTAAAAACTAAGCTACCAATAAAAAATATGAAAATTTAGACCAGCTAAGGAATGCTGTTTCCGCTGAATGTGCCAGAATATGGATGTACCAACTAGCCAACGTAAGAAATGAGTTTTATAATCGTTTGGGTTATTGTCTGGCAGTTAATGGAGGAATATTTGAGCATTTGATTTAATCCTCATATTTTCGTCATAAATTGATTTCTAAATGTAGAAAAATTTGTTTTATTGTCTTGCGTAACTGTGAGTGCATGTGTTGGAATTAGCTGTAAACTAAAATAAAATGCGAGGATTCTTTTTGAAATTCCCGTATAAAATTGTTCAGTTTTGGCAATGACAATATAAATTAATGATCTAAATTGTCACTGATAAATCGATATGGTGTTTTTATTATTGATTTCTAGAGTACAGGGTGCATAATGAGATACTACGTTGCAGAAGTATTAAGCAGTTTACTGTTTACTGGTTGGTTGAAAAATGCTCAAATTTTCATTTTGGGTGGAACTTACTGTGCTCTTCAATAAATCCTAATAACATTTTTTCTAAAATAATTAGGGAGCCAATATTTGACTACTTCAAAATTTACATGGGATTCCCTATGTCCCGCTCGACGGAGCAACACCCGGTATATACACACAGGGAGTCGGTGACTCTTTTTTGGTAGTGTAAATTTAATGAGTATTATTATGTTTTCTGTTGCAATAGATTCGTACTTAACAATTTAACATAGAAAGGAAACTTTTACGGCCTGGGTCAACTGAAGAGCTTAGTTCTTGGGTTTGGACAGCGCCAAATTTACATCGTTTACCGACGTTTCGCCATCGATTGCAAGAGGCATCTTCAAAGGTCTTAACCCTTTACAGAATTTAGTGTTCCAATCTTGCAAAGTAAAGATCCCTAAAGATGCCTCGTGCAATCAATGGCGAAACGTCAGTAAACAATTTTAATTTGATGCGGTCCAAATCCAAGAAGCAAGATTCCTCAGATTTTTACCTTTTGTTAAGTATAATAACTTACCAGTTGTCAACTAACACTCCCTCATTTTCATTATTTCCAGAATAAACCACGATACTTGGATGGTGGTATATCCTCTTAACGTTGTGGTTTACTTCGGCCAATACGTTCTTTAAATAATCTGGGTTTACTGGGTAAAGTGAACACGCGAACATAAAGTCTTGCCAAATCATGATACCTAATTCGTCGGCTACTTCATAGAAGTAGTCTGATTCATACACACCCTAAAAATATTTAGTAACATTACTATAAGCCTGTCAGAAATCAAGAGGGGACTGCATAGTCCCATCTCCATTTATATGGAGGGTTTGCTTTTTAATACATACAGGGTGTTCATTTAAAAACTTTCCACTCAAGTTATTTTCGAAACGAGACATATTTGAGAAAATTGCCGAAACACGTCAAGATATTTATTGAGGGGAATGTTTTTACAAAAAATTGGACGGCGCGCCTTTAACCCCTTAACCACCAGGGCAACCACCCCAAAATCCTTAAATGAGAAGGCGGGTCAAGTGATACATCATTTTAAAGCTCCTGACGAGTACTTTATAACCCTAGAATATGAAGTCAATATCTTCACCTATTACAAAATGGCGGTACTTTAAAAATTACCTAAATACCTGATTTGGATGGCCATATTTCCAGAAACTAATAAAGTTAGATGTACCTAATGTGGTGTTTTCTTAAAGCTCTATTAAAGGTCTTTTTAATGGTGATACTGGTAGTAATATACAGGGAAAAAGTACATATTTTTTTATTTAAGAACCCTGTATATTATTTTACCATTAAAAATATCTTTAAATGAGCTTTAAAGAAAATACCAGATTAAGTACATCTAACTTTATTAGTTTCGGAAATATGACCATCCAAATCAGGTATTTAGGTAATTTTTAAAATACCGCCATTTCGTAATAGGTGAAGATATTGACTTCATATTCTAGGGTTATAAAGTACTCGTCAGGAGCTTTAAAATGATGTATCACTCGACCCGCCTTCTCATTTAAGAATTTTGGGGTGATGGCCCTGGTGGTTAAAGGGTTAAAGGGGCGCCGTCCAATTTTTGTAAAAACGTTCCCCCTCAATAAATATCTTGACGTGTTTCGGCGATTTTCTCAAATCTGTCTCGTTTCGAAGATAACTTGAGTGGAAAGTTTTAAATGAACACCCTGTATAGGGTGATTTTTAAAATGAAACACTTTCCGTTTGATAATGTATACAGGGTCATTTAAATTAAGTGTCTGTCATTTGTAACTTCGTTATTACTCAAAAACATAAAACAGTTTAAATTAGCAAACTAGTAGCTTTTTTCACGCTCTTTAAGACTAAATATTAGAAAAAACAATTGACAATCGGATTGCTGAGTTATACAGCGAAATACCCCTTTTTTTAAATGGAACACCCTGTATATTTTATCACCATTAGAAAGTTCTTTCAAAATCTAAAAAAAAGGAATTCGCAAAAAGTATTTTTACTGCATGCACAATATTTGGTACAGACATTGGGCCAACTACGACAAACTTTGGCAAACAACCATTATGTGGACGGGTAGTTCGTCTACATTCGTCTTGATTGGCCCAACCACAGCATTCTTAAACATATGAGCCGTGAAGTAAGAAAGGCAACGTTGCAACAGTAGTTGTATAGTAGGAATATTGAAATGAGTTCCTAATTGATTACATGCTAAATATAACTAATTTTTTAAGTGTTTTAAACAAAATTTAGGTATTATTTTTTTAGGATTAGATAGGTATAATTTTAAATACTATAGTTGCCCTAAAAAGTAATAATGTGTCTGCAAAACTTTTGGTAAGATTTAAAAATTTCAAGTTGTTAGGATTTTTTCTACCACTCTTTATGCATTTTTGCGAACAGACCAATGTAGCTTTTTAAATTTAACTAAACATTTTTTATTTAACAATACTTATTTGCAATACTTAAAATGAATTGAAAGCATGTGTGTTTAGTTATAAATAGAAAAGCTTAATTCGTATTACATAAGATGCACTTTAAAATAACAAGCGCTTTACCGTGCGCGTACGCACCAACTATACGCCCACATTTAAACGTAAAAACAACAATTGACATATTGGCACTGGTCCTATTTTTTAAATATGACAATGAATTACTTATTTTTTCTTTATTTAATAAATATACGCTACGATTTAACTTTACAAACAGAAAAACCTTTTAAGCAATCGTTTAAACTTGTTTCTGTTTACTTCTAAACTTTACTTGACATTTCTACTGTGCTGTGTTGCCAGATTTCCTTCTTCGCGGCTCATATGTTTAAAAAGGCTGTGGCCCAACTTTTCTTGAGTCCGCTTGCTTACAAATAGTTTGCCAAATGTTTCGTCTAACAGTTCGCCCAATGTGTGGCGGCAGCATGTGATGGTTAGGAAGTTGATAAAACTGACAGTACCTGAAACTTTTTAAGGTTACATACCTCCTCCCCATACACGCAACATATTCATATTCACATCCTTGGAGCTCTGCAAAAGGTATCTGATAGCTTGGCGATCTTGTCCCAACTCTGGTAGAATATTTATGGGAATTTCCGTTGGAACCTTTGGCGAAGATTGGCACTCCGTTTATTTTAAAGTAAAAGTAGCACCAGTGGCTAAAATAAAACACATATTTTAGGCATTTCCGTGCGTTTTATTTAAAGTATGAAATAATTGGATTTTGTATATTGATTTTGTTCTATAACGTACCGAGATCATCTTGAACAAGTTCGACAGTTCTAAAACCAATTTTCACTTTTTGGAGCTTAAGCTGGAAGTGTCTTTACTGGTAAATTCGGCTTTAACTTCGTACAAAGGTTGGGCACCATATCCATTAGGCCACCATAATTTCACTTGATTCTGCCAAAAAAATATTTAATTAAAATTTTTATGAAGTTATTAGAGCCACTGACTTTAAAAATCTAATTAAAAAAAAGAAGCTTTATAGTTTTGAGCACTAAAAAAATGTAATAAATCGTTTATAAGAGTAAGGGATGAGGCGTGGTTACTAAAATCGCTGTATCTTCGGTAATTTTGCTCCGATTCAACTCAAATTTTAACATAATATTCTAAAAAGGTTTTGTATTCAGTAAATTTATTATTAAAAAAAAAAAAATACCAAAAAAAAGTTTAAATATTATACCCCCTTATTAAATTACTTAAAATATATTTTCATAAGAGGTTTTTGAAAGCAGCAAAGTATAGAAATATGATTATTTCTTGAGAAAAACATGCCTTGGACAAAACAATTAAATTTACAGAATACTGTGTATTAAAAAAAAAAAGAAAAATTTTTTTGATAATTTACCTTTGGAATATTAATGGCGACTGATTTGACAATTTCTCCATTAGAGTTAACTTTTTCACTAACATCATAATTTTGGGAAATTTCAACATTGTCGTCAACGAAAACGGTTACTCTAAAAAAGTGTGTTATAATAATAACTTTTTACAACCATGTATGTAATGTTGACGTTTCCGACTTTTTAAAGATTGAAAGTTGTGGTAGTATGTAATAAGTAAATGAACCTTAATGATAAATAATAAAAATGCTACCATAAGCTTATTGTTAAAATAAGTGTTACACGTAAGGTTGTTAGCTTTACCTAATATGATATGTAAGCAGTTTAGCCATAGACACAAAAAGGTTGTTCAACATTAATTAAGGTGAATATAGTTTTGGATTTTTGGTAGAAAAGATGTGTTTAATTTGAGTACGTCCAACCCGAACCTAATTCTAAAAACAGACCCAGTTAAGAATATCATATGGCGATCCTGCCAGCCGTTCGTGCTTAAGTTAGCAAGTTACAATGCCATGACAGAGTAATTGGTTCCATCTAAGAAGACTTAAGTGTTCCCTAAAAGAAAGTTCAAATAATAAAATGGGTAAAACACAATCCAAGGAAGAAGTTATTATAGCACAGAGTGGAAATAGCGGCGGCGTTACCGCTGATGGAAGTAATGGCAATGGCAATGTGTCGACAATGGAAGCTTTGGAGTTGGTCGGCAATACAGTTTTACTTGTTTTATTTTTGGTACTGCTGTCGTCGTGCAAAGAAGACCCTAGAACTTAAAATTAGACGCGAAATTACGCGAAACCAAGAGCTAGTTTAGTGAACTTAGTATAGAAAATAGTGAGTAGTAGTGTCTTAGTAGTGAAATAGTGAATTTTAGTGTTAAGGTGTTAATTGGATAAACATGATGGAGTTAGTTATGGATTCTAGTAGGATGGTCTATAAGCAGTAAGATGAAAAACAGTTATTAATTTAGTTATATATTATATATATCTATATTTTTTCTTTTCCTCTTTGTTTTAAATGTTTCAATGGTTAGCGAATTTAAGGAATTATTAGGGACTATTTTAAACTTAAGAAGAAATATTAGAAAAGAGCCTCAAGAACGTAGAGGAAATCTTGAGCGCCTTAACAAATTTTAAATGAGTTAAAGAAACTTGATGATAAATTTAATGAGCTAAAAATCAATTTTACCAAAGCTGAGCACCATAAAGATGTACTTAATTTAGCTAGCGAAAATTTTAAGGAAATATCTTTAAATATTAATGAGTGTAAGGAAGTATTGTTAGGAAGAGTAGAGATTGCTAACGTAGCAAAACCAAATATACAAAACCCTACGGAAGTGGTTCAAGGCATAAGTGTTATAGGTGAAAGTCCAACGGTAAAAATGGCAAATACATTTGATATGAAAACAGCAGCATCCACATTACCTAACATGGATGGATCGGAAGATTCCACCAAACAGCTAATTGATGCAATTGAGCTGTATAGCGAAATGTTAAATAATGAGGATAAAGCTGTTCTTATTAAATATGTTCTTAAAGTTAAATTAACGCAAAATGCTAAAATGCGCTTGGAACCAACTTATAACACCATTGCAGAGTTAATTTGTGATATGAAAAAACATCTTCTTACGAAAAAATCATCAGCTGCCCTAGCAACCCAATTATTCAACTCTAAACAAGGTCACAAAAGTATCGATGATTATGCGCGTAATATAGAAAAATTAATGATTGATTTAACCTTTCCTAAAGTAGATAATCAAAATTCTTTACAAATTCTTAGGTCGGCAAATGAAAAACACGCTATAAATGCTTTTGCGAATGGCTTACGAGACAATAATTTAAAAACAATAATAAAAGCTAGAAATTATGACAATTTAAAAGACGCTATAGCGGGAGCGAAAGATGAAGAGCTTGCAAATTTTTCGAGTGTCCCTTCGACGAATTTATTTTATACGCGTGGTCGTACACAAAATTGTCGTGGCAATAATAACATTAATAGGGGTGGTAGATTTAATAATCCTTTTAGGGGTAGACAAGGCTTAAGGCACGTTAATCGCGGAAATAATAATTACTATGTAAGCAGTAATAATTATCAAAATCAAAACAACCAGCGAGCTATGAACCGGAGCCAAGGTCGAGGCAGAAATTTTCTAGGAGACCACAAGGCCGAAATTTTACCAGTTCGAGGAATAGTAATGGCCGCGTATATGTTGCTGAAGGTGCAGAAAATGCAAGTAGCGATGAACCTAGAGGTGACTTATTTTTTCGTGCCTAACAATTTAAATGAAAACATAGGATTTTTAAATAGCATAAATGGATTAAATAATATTCGAGTAAAATGTGGGTCAAGAGACTTATTATTTTTGTGTGATACAGAAGCAAGCTTAAGTTGTATTTTTCAAATGCATTGAATAATTTAGCTAACGTTGACGAAACAAAAAAGACAAAAATAATAGGAATCTCTGGGTCTACAGTTTCGCTAGGATCAGCAAATATTTCTTTTACGATAAACGGCATAAATATTACTCACCAATTTAATGTTATAGAGAGCTTTGATAGCAATATGCAAGGAGTTTTAGGATCGGATTTTTTGAAAAATTTAATTCTACAATTAATTATGAAAATTTTACTTTTTCTTTATGGGTTAACGATAGGAAAATATGTATTCCGTTGGAATCAAAGAACGAAAATTGCATTTTTGTTCCCCGAGATGTGAAATAATTAAATATATTGACACAAAGTTAGAGGGTGAATGGCTTGTTATGAATGATGAATTGTGTGAGGGAGTATTAGTAGCGAGTATGATAGTTAATGCAAAAGAGAATAAAATACCAGTTCGATTTTTAAATGTTACCGAAAAGGAAATTAAACTTAAAAATTATCATCCCACGGTACAAAAATTACAAGAGTATGATCTATGCAAATTTGAAAAAACTAACATATCTGTTGAACGTGTGGAAAAAATTTTAAGTTTAATTAACACAAAGTCACTCAATAAGGAAGAAAAACTTTCAATCGATAAAATATGTGCTAAGTTTGCAGATATTTTTCATTTAGACAATGACCCCTTAACAGTAACCAATATTTATAAACAAAAATTCGGTTAAAAGAAAATTCATCTCCCGTATATGTTAAGCCGTATAGGTTACCTCACTCTCAAAAGCAAGAGTTGGAAAAACAAATTAAGAAAATGTTAAAAGAAGATATAATTGAACCATCGATTTCGGAGTATTCTTCGCCACTATTGTTAGTTCCAAAAAAGCTTATTCAAACGGTGAGAAAAGACACAGAGTTGTTATAGATTACAGATTATTGAATAGGCAAATTCAGGATGAAAAATGGCCCCTGCCAAATGTTACTGACATTTTGGACTCTCTTTCGGGTTCTATTTATTATTCACATTTGGATTTAGCCCAATCTTATTATCAATTAGAACTTGAAGAAAGTAGTAGGCCTTTGACATCCTTTACAACAAATCAAGGTCAATTTCAAATGAAACGGTTACCAATGGGTTTAAAAATCAGTCCTAGCACTTTTTCAAGACTCATGACTATAGCGATGTCCGGGTTAAATGACGCTTGTTTTGTCTATTTAGATGACCTTTGCATTTTTGGAAATTCCCTTCAAAATCATAATCAAAATTTAATTAAAGTAATGCACAGACTTAGAGCTACAAATTTAAAACTTAATCCCAAAAAGTGCGAATTTTTGAAAAAGAAATTTTATATTTAGGTCACCTAATATCTTCTGAAGGTATATTACCAGATCCTGAAAAAACCAAGGCTGTTATGCAATACCCGACGCCTAAAAGCGGAGACGAAACAAAACGTTTTGTAGCGTTTGCTAATTACTACCGTAAATTTATAAAAAATTTTGCTGAAATTGCATATCCGTTAAATAGATTAGCTAAGAAAGGTGTTGCCTTTAATTGGTCAAAAGAATGTCAGGAATCATTTGAGAAATTAAAAAATTCTCTTGTTAACCCACCTATTTTACAGTATCCCAATTTTTCACCAAAACATGAATTTATTTTACGTACCGATGCTAGCGGATTTGCATTGGGAGCGATTTTGTCAAATTCCAATGACAAACCCGTAGCGTTTGCATCAAGGTCACTAAACAGTGCTGAGAAAAATTATTGTACAATAGAAAAAGAACTTTTAGCGATAGTGTGGGCGGTAAAACATTTTCGTCCATACTTATTTGGCAAAAAGTTTAAAATATTAACTGACCACAAACCATTAATATATTTATTTAATATGACTAATCCATCTAGTCGACTAACCAAGTTTAGATTAATTCTAGAAGAATACCAATTTTCTGTTTATTATGTGCCGGGTTCTGAGAATGTAACTTCAGATGCTCTATCGCGTGTGTGTATAAATGTTGATGAGTTAAAAAGTATGAATGATAAAGTAAATGGGATTATGAATGTAATGACACGAGCACAATATAAAAAACAAGAAAATTGTTTAGAAGTGAAAAGTGATTCTATAAATAAAAGGCCTGATCAACCAGTTATAGTAGAGTTACTTAAACGTCCGGCTAATTTAATAGAACTACGCCCAATCTCGCGGACAGAATACTTTGATTTAAAAAATAAGCTTGCTAGTAATAAAAAGAAAAATGTAGTAAATAATAATAATCTAGTATACGACGTCGATTTGCAAATTATTTATATAATCCAGGATAGTCGACCAACGTATGACTTAGGTACCTCGTTGGGACATCTGGAAAAATTTTGCAATGAAAATAATATTCCGGAAATCGTTATTTTAAGAAATGAACGTTCAGAAAAATTTTTAAATGACTTAAGAAAACAGAAAAATATTTTCAAAAATAGTGCACTAAAAATTTTAGTTATAAAAGATAAACAACGCGTTGATAATGATGAATTAAAACAATTAATTATAAATGACTATCACATGCTACCTACAGGTGGACATGCAGGTATAACTCGAATGTGTAAAAATATTAGAAAAAACTATTTTTGGCCCAACTTGGAGAAAGACGTAGCAGCTTTTGTTAAACGATGTGATGACTGTCAAAGGTATAAACATGCAAATATGATTAAACAACCAATGACAATCACTACAACAGCTACTTCGGCTTTCGAAAGAGTTTTTCTAGATTTAGTAGGTCCGTTACCTGAAGACGTGCAAAATAACAAATACATTTTGACAATTCAATGCGATCTTTCCAAATTTGTGGAATGTTATCCACTACCAGATAAAGAAACATTAACTGTAGCTAAGGCTTTCGTAGAAAAGTTTATATTGCGTTATGGTATTCCACGGGACATTATCACCGACCAGGGAACTGAATTTTTGTCAAACGTCTTTAAAGAAACTTCTAAGTTATTGAAAATTAATCAAATAAATTCCACCGCCTATCATCACGAAACTTTAGGAGCTTTAGAGAATTCTCATAAACATTTATCAGCATATCTTAGAATGCAAGTTTCAGAGAGCTTTAATAATTGGAGTGCTTGGGTTCCTTTTTGGTCTTTTTCGTATAATAACAGCGTAAATACAAGTACGAAATATACGCCATTTGAACTTGTCTTTGGAAAGCCTTGTATAATTCCAAGTAATGTTAAAAACGGCATAGATCCCGTGTATAATTTTGACAATTATCCATTAGAAATTAAGTATAGACTGCAGAAAGCTTGGAATGATGCAAGAGCTAATATTTTAGAAGCAAAATGCAAACGAAAAGAAAATTTTGATAAAAACTGTAAAGAAATTAGTTTTAAGCCAGGTGAAAAAGTGTTGCTACAAAATAATAGTAAAGTGAATAAAATGGACACTTTGTTTAAAGGACCGTATACGATTGTTAAGGAAAACGGTGTAAATCTTATTTTAAACATTGACGGTAAAAATGTAGAAGTGCATAAAAATAGACTTAAACGATATTATAGTAGTTAATTAGACTAAATATGGTTATAATGTTAGTTATAATAGAGATAAGTTATAGTATATACAAAAAAAACAATGTTTGTAACATAGTTTTTTTATTTTTTTAGTAGGAAAGGTGTGGTAGTATGTAATAAGTAAATGAACCTTAATGATAAATAATAAAAATGCTACCATAAGCTTATTGTTAAAATAAGTGTTACACGTAAGGTTGTTAGCTTTACCTAATATGATATGTAAGCAGTTTAGCCATAGACACAAAAGGTTGTTCAACATTAATTAAGGTGAATATAGTTTTGGATTTTTGGTAGAAAAGATGTGTTTAATTTGAGTACGTCCAACCCGAACCTAATTCTAAAAACAGACCCAGTTAAGAATATCTTTTCTAACTTTTACTTTCAGCCCACGGGAGGAAAGTTAAAGTAAAAGTAGCCCTAGCATTAATCGCAAAAACTCAAAATTTTGCCTTCTTGACATCTTAACTGATATTTTGGACATCTCTGTAACACCTTTACATGCGATCAATGTCTGGTGGCGCAATTAGGCTCTCCGCACATGGGTCGGTGAAACAGTGACGAGAACGCGATTTTTACAGACTTCGACAGCACGTAGGCATATTAGCGTGTCCGATCTCAGCAATCCGCGTCCTTTAATAAATAAATGCAATACAAAACCGTTTTGTATTTTGTTTACAGTGTGTAATTCATAATGTGATTGTGTCTGGTTTTTACACGGGAAAATTAGTGTTACCCCAGCAAACACTATTTGCCGGCAATATACATTTTTCATATTGGCATTGATGGTAAAGCATTGGCAATTGGTGGCAATATTGTGCCAACATCTAATACGCATTAAAAAATAATTCCTAAATAAACACTCAATTGCCAATAAATTTTACATGCAAGTGAATTGCCGGCAAGCATACAAAAATGGCGGCATACCAATCCTGATTAAATAAACCATGCCTTTTTGTTGCAGGCAAAATATTTAATTTTAAAGGCAAACCTTTAACGCATATTCATAATTTTCAAATCATATTATTAACATTGGTATTTAACTAACATTAAAGCAACTTTTTTGATCTGTTTTATTTATAATGGCAGCTTAACAACATTATTTTATGTTTTTTTACATAATTTAACGGAAATGGCCTTTTCATAACATTTTATTGATACAAATCATGCAAATAAAAATTAAGTCAAACAAAATATTTATTATGTATTTTTAAGAGAATAAAAATAAAATTATGGTAAAATTAGCTAGGGTAATTTCGACCAAAGGTGAAAAATTCAAATTTCCCGCTTAACCGAAATACAAAATTTGACAAATGAAGAAAACTTGCTTTTGTTTGACCGCTTTGTGCAATTGTTTTCTACGTGGTTTTCTAGCTTTTTAGTTTCTTTTTAAATAAAAGAATTTTTTAATAGACATAATTAAGTGTATTGATTACCTAATTAGTGTGTGTTGTGTGATTAATTGGTGATGGCAAGTCGAGAAGGCGAGTTATTCAAGTATACTGTTAGAAGCTGTAAACATTTTAATTAAAACCTTTTAAGTTTGTTGTTACTTAAAAAAATTATATGAAATTTACGTCAAGAAATGTTGTACCAAAGATGGACATGTGCGAAGTGCCTTTATATTACTTGACCAAATTAAAAATTATTTTGTTGGGTAGGCACATTTTTAATGAAAAAGTAAATTAAATTGAAAATAAAAAAAAATGGTTGTAAATAAGGTAATTTTCTAGAAACCTGCGGCAACTCCGATTTTAACGAAATTTGGTATACGGGGGTTTTTGGGGCGCTGATCACGAATCTGCAGATTTTTTTGGCGAAAACGTTTCGTTCTCGAGATATATATCATCAAAGTTCAGATTTGAACTAAGCTAATTTTACAATGTTCCCCCTTCTTTTGCACACAATTCTTGATTTAAAGCTAAAGTCTCACACAATATTGGATTTTCACCTTTTAAAACCCCGTTTTTCTAGGTTTTTTACATTATTTTTGCATGAAATTGCGTAGCTTTTCTTTGATAATGCGGCAACCATACATACACATAGGGCTTCATGGCACACTGGGATTGAAATGATTCAAAGTATAGCTGCAATTTAATGCAAAAATAATGTAAAATACGTAAAAACGGGGTTTTAAAAGGTGAAAATCAAATATTGTGTGCCACTTTAGCTTTAAATTAAGAATTGTGTGCAAAAGAAGGGGGAATATTGTAAAAATAGGATTAGTTTAAATTTTAAGTCTGATGATGAATATCTCAAGAACGAAACGTTTCCGCCAAAAAATTCTTCCAGTATACCAAATTTCGTCAAAATCGGAGTTGCCGCAGGTTTTTAGAAAATTACCGTAAATAAAATAGTATACAAAATTCGGTGAAAAGTTTCATTACTGTCTCAAAAATGGTTAACCTCCTGTAAACCATCCTTTTGTCTTGACAGTAATGAAACACGTTTCACCTCGGTATGTAATGTGCTATTAATAGAGTGAGTTAATTCTTACCTCAGTGTGCCGTTTACAGCGTTTTTCTGGTTGTGAGCAAAGTAAGTGTCAACATTGACAGTCCAAGAATCACTTGAAGAATCATTAACTCTTGTTACCAAGTAACGAATGACAGATTCGTCAAATGCCTCAAGATATACAGGTTTCCTAGTCAAAAAAAAAAAAAAAAATAGGTGCTCGATAATAGTAATTTTCCATTCGTAAAAAAGACGGTAATTGTTTACTTATCGGACACCACGCCGAATTTAATAATTTTTTGCTTATATAAGGTTTTTGGAGCCCTAATAACAAATATGAGGAATCTCAAGGTTAGTTTATATTTATAAGGTTGCGACACATCCTTAGCTTTTAGGCGGTTCGAGGTCGGGGACGCAAGGAAGGGCACTCCACGGAGAAAAGTTGGCAAGACTGGGTAAAATCAAAGCTGATGATCAATTCAGTGGCATCTAGAATTTGCGCATTTCATTTTGCGTTGTTTTGGAAGTGATATTTGTTGAAAGATGTAATTCCAAATGTTTTTTATTTAAAGTAAAAGAAGTTACAACTTAAAAATAATAAAAAACTGTTGTGTAAACGGTTGTTCTACTAATACAATAAACTGTATATCTCCGGCACTGAACAACATGGCCGAAAAATGGAAGATGTGACCTCATTAGACGTCAAAGCAATATGGCCGAATGTCGCGACCCTATATAAACCGACTTTGAATTGTAAAGATTTTTCCTAAAAGCTATCATTTAATTTTGCATATTTTGCCACTTTTCATGCATTTTTCATGCATATTTTGCCACTTTTCATGCATTTTTCATGCATATTTTAAACTTTTTATGTCGCCTATAATCTGATCAATAATAATAACGATCCAAAAAACAGCATTTGTAGGTTGTAGAAAAATGAAATTCTAGTATTCTAGTACTAGTTTTTTTGTTAATTTGATATCTTTGGCGCGATATATTTTGGAATGATATCTACATTATAAGACTTACCATATTCCCATAGATGGGAAAGCTGGACCCCAATCCCAAGAGAATGAAGCTTGCATTTTTCTGATCATGTTAATGTGACATTCTCCCCTGTATGCATCTGGAGGACATTCCCAAGGAATCCTGTATTTTTTCAATTGTTCGTTATTAAGTTCAAGACCAACATTAATGGGACTTCTAAAGTGGATTGTGATATTGTTGTTTCCAGTCTGAAATATTGAAGATGATCTTCTGTTTGAATGTGATAGACAATTATTTAGTAGTGATACTTAAAAAATTCGGATTTCCATTGTCTGTATTTTATTATTCACACAACGTTTCGGGCAGTCCTATCTCTGTCCGTTTTCAAGTGTTTACACTTGAAAACGGACAAAGAAACGTTGTGTAAATAGATTAGATTAGATTAGATTAGATTAGGAGGTGGATTGCATATCCTCTAACACTGCAACCTGCTCAGGTTTATTGTGTGTCCTCCGTCCATAGGTTAGAGCACGCTATCCAAGCCGGTCTGTTTAATCAGACTCCACAAGCTTGAAACTGGCCCCTTGGTATATCTTGCCGCTTTAGGTTTTTCTTCACCCAGCCTTGCAAACCGCAGACGACAAAGGGCTTCGCAGTAGCACCATACGTGTTCTGCGGTTTCTTCCTCCTCCTGGCAGAACCTACATAGGTTTTCTTCTGCCAGGCCCATAGTTTCCAGGTGTTTATTCAGTCTGCAATGACCTGTCAGTTGACCCACTATTATTCTTACTGCCTTCCGGTTATAATTCAGAAGGTCTTTTGTAAATTCTGGCGAGTAAGCCTTGATGAACACTTTCGCCTGACGCTGTCCTGGTGTTCTCCTCCACCAGTCTTGTGATTCCCTCATAATCCATGATCTAATGGATGACCTTACCTGGCATGATGGAATACCACAGTAGGGCTCAGGACCTATCATTGTCCTACCAGCCCCCTCCTTTGCCAATTTATCAGCTTCTTCATTGCCTTCGTGGCCTTCGTGTCCTGGTACCCAGGCAATGGTTAGCTTGTTGACGCACCCACCTCTTCCAGGGCAATTACGCAGTCCCGCACCAGCTTGGAGCTGATTTTGCATGAACTGAGTGCCCTGATGGCTGCCTGGCTGTCCGAATAGATTACTATGGTTTTATCCTCATAGCTCCTTCTGATGATTTCCCTAGCGCATTGTTCTATGGCTACAATTTCGGCCTGGAACACAGTAGGGTGTTGTCCGAGACCCAAGTTGTGTAAATAATAAAATAATGACAATGGCAGTCCGAAATTTATTAAATATCACTGAAGATGATCTTGTTCAACAACAGTATATTGACATCTAGTATTACCACATTGTAATTTTGATACCTTATTGAATTTATTAATTTAGGTTATAGTTTCAGGAGTGATAATACTAAATAAAAATTAAATTTTTATGTTAATTAAATAACATCTATATCTAGATATTATCTATACCTTTTAAAGCGCTTTTAACATCAAACACATATTTGACAAACATGTTCTGGGTTTCTCCAACTGTCACATTGTTTACGACAACAGTAGCAAAAGTATCGACTCCCTCGAATACTAGATTGACTTGGTTGTAGTTCAGAACAGTTGCATCAACTTAAAAGAAAATTTACATTAGGTACGGGAGAGATATTAGTTTTAATTCGATTTATAATACTGTTACGATGCTTGTATATGACAAGTATAAATTGTTACATGGTAGCACTCTTAGTAGTAGGGGAGCTCAGGATCCTAAATGAGGATTTACTTGAGCGTCATAGAGACCCTATTGGGTTGCAAAGCTTAGATGATAAGAAGATAAAAATATTATATAATGTATACCTTTTCATCGTTGGGGGAAGCGGCTATAGCTTTTTAAAATTGTCAAAAACATACTGTTATTTCGGCTTGTGAAAATCGTTCGGATCGTATCAGATATATATTTGTGTATATATTTTTCGTAGCCCTCCGCTTTCTTTACGTAACTCTTAAATTGTCCGATTAGTGAAATATACACTCCATGTAATTATTTTTTAATTATTTTATTTATTCAATTCTTTACAAACACCATATTTACTTTGGTAATTACATGTAAAGTACAAAGGGAAGACAAGATAAAAAAAAATAAACAATAAAATAATATAAAATATTACCTAAACCTAACAAGTGCCAAGAGGCAAACATCTAAAGTTCGATAAGCAGCTTTTCAAAGCACAGCCTTCAGCAGTCTTAGATTATCATGAAATATATCTGTTTGTACTTGACTAAGAATCTCATTAGCAACAGCCATCATTCTGTTGAAAGGAGATATACTACTAGGATTAACGCTAAATATATTTCTGTTACTTAAATTTCTTAATTTAACCTTAGGTACATTAAAATCAATATAATTTATTAAATTAATATTTTTATATTTAATATTATTAATAATATAGAACAAGTATAACACAGCCTGTTGTTTTCTTCTCTGTAAGAGAGATTCAAAATTAAAGGTATTAAGCATTGATTCGTATGAGACCTTGTATGGGTATGTATTGTACTTTCTGACATAGAGGTACCGTAAAAACCTTTTCTACACCCTCTCAATATGGTCAATATTCACAGTCTCCCAATGGCATCCATATTTGCGAGGCATACTCCAGGTGAGGCCGCACCAGTGCATTGTACAATTTAATTATGGTAGATATTTTGAAGTTTTTAGAGTTCCTAATTAAAAATCCCAAAGCCTTAATGGCTTTTTTCGTCATGTATGCGAAATGACTATTAAACCTTAAGTTAGATTGAAAAAGAACTCCCAAGTCTTTTATTTCATTTTTACGATTCAAAGAGATATCACCAATTTTGTAGTTACCTAGTACTGGGTTGGCTTTTCTAGTAAAAGTTACAACAGAACATTTATTTACATTAAGAAGCATTTTATTGTCATCAAACCACTTACTTATTCACTAATATCAGTCTGGAGTAGATCACAATTTGATTGAGTCCTAATAACCCTGAAGATTTTAAAATCGTCCGCAAACATTAGCCCAATGGGCCCGGAAAGGCAGTCTGGCAACGAATTTATAAAACACAAAAAGAGCAGAGGTCCCAAATTGCTCCCCTGTGGAACGCCAGAGGTTGCAATGAAGGATTCTGAAGTCGACGTACCTACCCTAACCCACTGTACTCTATCTGAAAGATACGATTTAATGAAAAGATATACATTTTCTGAGATACCCAGCTCTACCAATTTTTGAAGTAACAGGTCATGATTGACCTTATCAAAGGCCTTCTCACAATCGGTGTAAATTACATCTAGCTGGTGTTTATTTAGAATTGCCTCAGATGCCGTTTCTGTTATTATAGAGAGATTAGTTATTGTTGATTTATCTTTTGTAAAACCATGTTGAAATATGGAAAGCTTAGGATTTAAGAAATTTGATAAATCATCACACAAAATCATTTTAAAAATTTTTCCTACAACATTGATTAAACTAATAGGTCTGTAATTTTTAACCTCATTTTTTTCACCACTCTTAAAAATAGGTGTTATCTGACCTGATTTTAATGCATATATAAATATAAATAAAAATAATATAAATCATAGTTGGCCATGATCTCAAAAAATTGCTTATTTTTGCTCTTTCCAATGATATATCATTATTCAAACTTATCTTTGAAATTGAGCGAGATATTTCAGATTTTTAATTTTTGCTATAGTAGGTATGGATGGTGGAGGGAGGATAACCATCTGAATATTTTAAAAAGTGTTCGTCGAAAGGAGCAACTTAAGGTGGCGCCACAGTAGCCAGAGGAGATTCTTTAACCAATGAGCATGAATTATTAGAGTGAGATACAAAATGAAAAAGGACAGATAGATACAAAATAAAAAAAGAAAGAAATACCAAAATCCCTCCACTAGCTACTGTGGCGCCATCCCAACTTGCTACATTCCGATTGCCACTTTTTCAATTTGTCCGCCATAAAAGATGGTTATCCTCCCCTCCACCATCCATAATAGTAGGCCATTGGAAAAAAATCGGCACTTGTCAAAGTCAGGTAAATAATGTTTCTTTTCTATCAGTAACTGATTGGAACTCTGTTTTATTTGAGAGGATTGCAAAAATGTATGAAAATTACAAGAAAGTTGACATGTTAAAATGCTATTTCCTGTCTGGTGAAAATTCTGAGGCCACAATGTCAATTTTTTTCTACCTGGTCAGGAAATACGAGTTTCCTGTTAAAACAGTCGAAATCGCACCACCCTGTACATTGTAGTGTTACTAGCTTAATAAACTGTTTTAATATTGTCAAGTGTTTGAATTGCTGAACCCAGCAATATAAAACCGTAACAATACCTTACTTCCCGAAAATTAGCTAAAACCCAGCGGTATATTAAAGTATTTTTGAATGATTTAACTTACTTTGAACGAAATATACACCTTGTGTCACCTCCATGCTATTAATTGAGTTTCAGTATGTTAAACAGTAGCAGATACTGTACGTGCCATAGATAATTCATTAATCGCAAATTTCGGCAAAAACAGAAGCAACCTTCAAAGTTTTTTTATTTTACTTTCAAATTAATATCTAAAGCCATAAAACAAGAGGCACAAAACACTTTTTAAAACAAGGTGAATTAACTAAACAAGCAAATAATCAAACATTTAACTAAGTTTCGACTAAAAGAGCTACTTGAAAACATTAATTCTCGCACAATTTAGATTTACTTCTGAAACAATCCCGAGTCTGACATAGTATATCGGGCGGCTCGGACATGGCCTAAAAACATCAATTTACATCTACGAAATTAAAAATCTCCGTTAATGGACAGTTAAACGAAGACAACCCTGCTTTTCTATGTTCTTCACCAGGGACCCTGTTTCGCCTGCCTTTCAGGACTTATCAATGGGGCTGCCCTCAGACGAACATATCTATATTTACAGTCTAAGGGGCTGCCCATGGTGAATAAATAACACAGAAAGCCCGCGTTTCGTGCCCAGCCAGTGATAATTTTTTCTTACCTGTAAAATTTCTGGTATAGGTCCAGTCGATTTGCCCAACCCATCTTGTGGTGTTATCGTTGTATCCGTAAAATACGTTATCGATAATTCCAACGTTCATTAAGTCAGTGTATGTACCTCCAGGAACAGTTGCTTTGAACTCATACCCTAAAACCAGAATTAATTTAAAACTAGTATTATTAATACTTGTTGTATCTTGTCTACAAGTGTCTTAAATCAAACTGTTAGTAAGCCCCTCTTACACGGTCAACAATTAGTGTATTCCTTTTACGTTGTAGAACCGTTCTCTAAATTGTCAATAGTGTCAAGAACGGTTCTACAACATGAAAAAAAATCAAAAATGTGTAAAAAAAACACTTATGGTGTCGTTCTGGGCGGTTCTGAACCATAAAAGGAATACAGCAATTATTGACGGAATATAAGGTAAAAAGGTTAAAAAATTGGTAGTTCCCACCACAAGTCAATAATATTGATCAATAGTGTATCTGAATCAATTGCGCAGTCAGGTAGGGATGGATCTATCGGTTCTCATTGCATCTGTTTTGACCATCAAGAAAAGGCAAATATTAAAAAAAAAAAAGAAGTCGGGTAATAACATATGGTATTAAAGTATAAAAAGCTTTGGTTAATTTAGTTATTGTCGTTGAGTAGTTTAGCACATGTTATTACCCGACTTCCTTTTTTTATTTTTTACTTTTTAGTGAGTTTTATTATTTATTTTTGAAGTCGATTTAATAAATAAATAATAGTTTAAAAACTAAAAACACGCTTTTATATGCAACCGAACTAAAAATTAGAAAATAATTTTTCATTACAAAGAGTTTGTCACTTCAGAGTAAAAAGCGTGGGGTGCATTTTACTATTTTTTCATAACTTTTCCCTCATAGATATTTGCAAATAGAATAATTATAGCATTTAATATATTAAGCACCCCACGCTTTTATTCTGAAGTGACAAACTCTTTTGTAATGAAAAATTATTTTCTAATTTTTAGTTCGGTTGCATATAAAAGCGTGTTTTTTAGTTTTTTAAACTATTATTTATTTTTTATTTTTTAGTTCAATATATCAACGAAATACAAAACCAAATTTTTAACTAAAGTTAAATATTTAAAAATAAATGCTCCAGTTTATTCACTAAAAAATTCCTTCGCCATTTTGTCAAGAGTAGTATTAGGACACAGCGGATCTGTAAAGGAATTTATTTATCCTGGCGGTCCTAATCAGGATAACGGAATACTGTTTTTAAATTATTGCATTGTCATCGGTCCTTGATACGTGTGCAAAGTTTCAAAGAAATTGAATCGCTGGGAGTTGGTAAAAATTAGGCTCAAGGATTCCGTTACATAGATAGATAGATAGATAGATAGATAGATAGATACAACCCAAGCTAATAAAAACGTGTTAAAAAAACAGCTTATTTTTTTGCTTTTAGTTTACTATTGTTACTACTAACTCTTTTTATTTATCTCCTGCACGAAATACCTTAAACATATTACTAATTCCTAATAAACAAATTATTAATTTTTTCCTTTGGTATTTAAATAGTTTTGAAGATTATTATAAGATATTTTTGTACTTTTACATATGTGTGAAGTGTTTGTTTAATTATATTTAAATTTTTGTCATAAACACTCAAACTATTTTTATTGTAGGATGATAAAAATAATGTTAAAAATTAGAATTTATAAAAATAAATTATAGGTAAATGAAAAAAAAATTAAAGCTGGATTTATAACATTTAATATGTATATGTACTATTAAGGGGATGCCGTAGCACGTTAAATGAGCTAAAACCATAGATAACCTACATTTAGATCTGCAGTGGCAAGAAGCATTTTTCGGATTTTTACGACCTCGCGCAGTGGGTGGGCGAACATGCGCACTTAAAAGCCGTGGCAAAATACAAACACCGGCACCCCGTACCTTCGTAAGCGGTCTGACCGTAACGCTCATTAGCTACCGTACTTCGAACAGAAAAGCAGGACGCGGTCAACAAATTCTTTCCTATAATGCGGATAGTTTGTTTGAGTCCGGGTGCGTTTACCCTCAACTGGCTTGCGTACAAACCGGTTTTTTCGCCCATGAAATGTAACTTTTGTTTCGCGCAGGTTATAAAATTGGTAATCCATTGAGATCAGTGGCTAAAACGCGATTCCCTGGCGTTTTTAAATATTTGTTTGAAAAAAATTGTATATTGAAATGTTTTTTAAAATGATCTAAAGATTATCGGAAAGTTGGTTATTTTTACGATTTTGTAATTTTGGGAAATTTAATGTGTTAATTATTACCATTACCAAAATAGCTATTTATGTATCAAGGGCGTTACTAGGGCTAGATTTCGACCTGATGGGCATTATAGTCCAGTAAAGCCCGTGGTGCATGCTTTATGTTTTACCCAAAAAGAGTTTTTCAATGACTAATTACATTATTTATTCGCAATATAAAAATAAGTTGCACCTGTACCTGTATACGTAAGTAGATAATGACTGGTGTTAAGTTTATTGACTTTGTTGTTTCTATCAGTTAGTCAGTTGGCATTTTTTATTTAACGATTTGCTCAAAATGAAAGAAATTCCACCAAATATAAGAGAAAAGGCCATAAGAGCGACCGAAAATTTTTTGCAAGTTAAATCAAGGCAACAGTATGACCGGGAGTATGGCATATTTAGTATTTGGAAAGATGCGAACGCAATTCTTCAAATAACCGAAACCGTTTTAATGGCATATTTTCAGGAACTGGTAAGTTATTGATTTTATTTTAATACATATGTTTAACAAACTTTATTATTTTTAGTCGGAAAAATACAGTCCGAACTCTCTCTTGACCAAGTACTCCACCCTAAGGTCTACGTTGATGGTCTATGAAAATATAGACATTTCGCAATACCATCGTCTCATATCTTTTTTAAAAGTTAAGTCTTTATTGTGAGAGAAATACAATTGGATAAGCAATAAAATTTCCATATTAGCGCATTAGGGCATTATAAGCGGGCATTATCATAATGCCCGCTTATAATGCCCTGGGTGTGATAGCAGGTATTATTGCTACCATAACATATTCCGTTTCTAAGGTATTACAGATCAATAATAGATGGGTAAAAAACAAAAATCAAATAACTTTCCGATAATCTTTGGATCATTTTAAGAAACTTTTCTATATACAACTTTTTCTCAAAACAAATATTTAAAAAACGGCAGCGGTTCGCGTTTTAGCTAATTTAACGTGCTACGGCATCCTCTTAAGGCCAACATCATGTGGTCAAGATAATTTCATTTCATTATATTTATTATTAGCACACCTATAATACAAGATAGGTCACGATCTCACGTACATTATGATATACGATAACCATTAAAATATTTAAAGTGTAGCCAACTATACAAATAGTCTAAGATCAGAATAGGGAGCTACCTGCATCCATCTGTTTACCGGATAAAAACTATTTTAAATTAAATATAGTATTTAAAAAAGGATATTGCCACAGGGTTGTCTAGGAAAATTATGGTCATGGTGGGTTATAAATTTAGATAAAAATATAATCTTAAAATTTTTGCACACCCTGTATAATGGCAATTGTTTTTACTCTATATGACAGTACCAAATTATTGTAATAATTTTTTAAAATTGTAAATTTAAATAATTTGCGATTGCTTTATTTTTAAAATTGGAGAAAAAAAAATTGTGACAAATATTTTTTTCTAAAAGGAATAATTTAATTGATTTTTATAAAATTTTAAAAAATATTTATATAATGTGTTTTAAAAAATTAAATTTAAAATAAAATTGAGAACACTGCCAAAAATGTGTTTTTTTTTAATGGAAAGCACCAAATTTTATAATTTTATTTTATTTAGCATTAAAAACTGACGCGGACCGACTATTTCGAAAATTTTTAGTTTTCGATACATTTTTAAGATATAATTAAAAAAGAAATTTTACACAGATTGTAGTAATTTAATCATTTTATTGTAAAAATAAATTGCAGTAAAAATTAAACTGTAAAATTTTTTTAAAAAATTATTTACAAACCGCCGATTTTAATGAAATTTGGTATACGGGGGTTTCTTGGGGCGCTTATCACGAAACTGAAAGTCGACACGTTTTGTTATTAAGATATCCATCATCAAATTTGAAAAGCCCATTAACCTTATTTTCACTATATTCCCCTCTTTTTGCAAAAAATTCTTGATTAAAGGCTAAATTGGTACTCAATGTTTGATTTTCACCTCTTTAAAACCCATTTTTCTATTTACTTTACTCCTTTTTCATTAAATGGTAAAGCTTTACTTTCAATTACAGTAGCCATGGCGGAGCCATAGCTACTGCGATTAAAATGATTGGAAGTAAAGCTTTGCAGTTTTAGTCAAAAAATGGATAAAATAAATAGAAAACTGATTAGTTTTTTCGGAGGTGGAAATCAAATAGTACCTGCCAGTTTAGCGGAAAACTCAAGAATTGCGTGCAAAAAGAAGGGGAAATATGGTTAATGTACATTAGTTTTCTATTCAAGTTTGATGATAAATATCTCGAGAACGAAACGTGTCCGACTAAAAATTCTAGGTTCGTAATCAGCGCCCCAAAAACCCCCATAACCAAATTTCAATAAAATCGTCGATGCGCCCGATTTTGAAAATAATTACCTAAAATTGTAATCGATTTCATGTACGCGAAAACAAGGCTAGTTAAGGGTTTTTAAATAATAAACATTTTACTTACAATAGTAGGTTTCCCTGGCAACCCACTCTCCATTTAAACTTTGGGTCAGATCTGCTTTTCCATGGCATACGGCCAGCAAGGTAGCGAAAATCGCCACAAATTTGTATAGTGAACCCTCCATCCTCACCGGTCACTAAACACCAGCATACTAATTGATACCAATAAATTAAATACCATTTAAAGTATTATCTTTTCCATAGGCGTAGTATTACAAATCCTATAAATTCTCTAAAATTTAAAAGGGCTTTCTTTGTTCTACAAAAATCATTATTAGTTTTTTAATAGTAAGTGCATAAGGTAATACTTTTTTACGAATGGAAAATTTGAAAGCACAAGCTGTTAAATATGAAATTAAGTAATATATAAACCAAAAGAAGTAAAAATATATAGTGTGTCCCAGTACAGGTTTTTAATCGGTATTTTGAGAAAACTGGTCGCATGGTCCAAAATTAAGAAATACAAAATTTTACTCCAATTGGTAATATACCTGAATTAACATTTTTGCCGGCAAGGCATTGGCAAAAGGTATCAGCAAGACATCAAAATGGCAACTGGCCGTTATTAGGCCACGTGTTGCGGAAATGTGATGGCATTTATCATTAATAAGTTATGATGAAAAAATGCGTTTAGGATGATGGCATCCATCATTAATAAGTTATGCTGAAAAAATGCATTTAGGATGATGGCATCCATCATTAAAAAGGTTTTGGCAAAATATGCCTTTTAGATGATGGCATTACATTATTTTTTTCTAATGTCAATAAAATGCATTTTTACCGTCCAGGGAACTAAAATGTGCATAAATAATGCACATGCATAATGTGTGTTTATGTACAGGGTGTTCCATATAATTATAATTTTGGAAAACCATAAGAGATACAAGAAAAAGTTAAATGCAGAAGTTGTTCAGTGAAATGTATTTTTTAGTATTTTTATTGTATCTGTTATGGTTTTTCCAAAATTATAGTATTTAATTTTATATGGGACACCCTGTACATAAACACACATTATGCATGTGCATTATTTATGCACATTTTAGTTCCCTGGACGGTAAAAATGCATTTTATTGACATTAGGAAAAAATAATGTAATGCCATCATCTAAAAGGCATATTTTTGCCAAAACCTTTTAATGATGGATTCCATCATCCTAAATGCATTTTTTTAGCATAACTTATTAATGATGGATGCCATTATCCTAAACGCATTTTTTCCATTATAACTTATTAATGATAAATGCCATCACATTTTCTGCAACACGTGGCCTAATAACGGCCAATTGCCCATTTTGATGTCTTTTTGATAACTTTTTCCAATGCCTTGCCGGCAAAAAATGTTATATGGGTACAGGCTGAGTTATATCATAAAATATGAAAAATGACCTAGAGTAAAGTACTTTTATTTTTAAAAATATGTATAACAACATTTTATAAATAAATGTCTAGAAGTAAATTGTATGTTAAAGTTCGAAGGTAAAACATTCAAGAAAAAATGGTTGTGTCATTTTTTTCACATCTAATTATTCGACACGATAAAGTTAATTTTACAAAAATCTTTAAAATATCTTAATTATCTTTTAATTTTTTCCTTCTTGCCCAGTAACTAACTTTAAAGCGTAATGTAAAAAGAAATGTCAAAAACTTTTTTTTACTTAAATGCTTTAACTTTAAATTTTGACAAAATTCAATTTTCTAGAACATTACCCGCACAATTTTGTTTTACTTTTAAAAATAAAAGTACTTTACTATAAGCCACGTTTTATATTTTTAGTTACAACTTTCCCTGTATATTACCAATCAAAGTAAAATTTTGTGTTTCTTTGGTGTTATAGACCATGTCACCAGTTTTAATCAATACTCACCTGCAGAATTAGTGCTTCAACTTATCATTTCTTTTTAAAAATACAGGGTGTTTTCTAACTACAGTACGAAGCTTAAGAAGATTTCTTTTTTTAAGAAAAAACTTTCTGTTTGTCCAACGTACCATTTTTCGGGTGGCTAACCTGAAATTACCAAAAATTGACAGCACTGACTTTTCTTAACAAAACCAAAGTCACTGATTGATAGTTGTCATCCAGTAATGGACTTTGAATTTTCTTTCGGGTTTTGTGATTTTTAGTTGGACTTTTTATTGACATTTTTTATAGTTCATAATCTGTTTTATTTCGGGTAAGTATTGGGACTTGTTTTTATTGTTATTAAAACCCAGAATATACATATATTTTTAACATCTGTTTTTAGGGTATGGATTCCAGTGTTTACTGTACCTTCAGTTTGGGAATTTAAATCTTATCTCTAAACAGTGATGCCTCGAAGGTATATATGCATAAACATAACCTAGTATATATTTTTTCTCTTTAGTTCCAACCTACTATACAACTTAGTCCCTTCTTACTAACAGTACTGCTAGGTCTATTTAATACTGGTCCAATAATTGATAAATGGTACAATGATTGATGAACTTAACCCATTCTCACTAGTTAATCCCAACAAAACACCAATTAGGACTTATAAGCATGAAAATATAGTTTAGCTGCGAAAGCACCAGACCTCCCACTTTCTCTGCTCCTCCATCCTAAGACTGCCTAGATTCCCTGGTAGCAGGCGCGTGCAGAAGCATAGGTTGTTTGTTATTCACAAAACTTTTATATCTTTAAGTCCCTATTAATAAACTAAGTATCTCCGACTACTTAAGGAAACACATTTACTATAATAATAAAAAGCCCGTACCCTTTAAATATTGGCTTTTCATATCTAAAAAGTTTACGGTGTATGTATTTTACTTGTTTGCTTTTATTATAAAAAATAACAAAAATACACCACTGTTATTTCTGAACCTACATTTTCACGTGCATATGCATGGTGATATCTAAGGCTTAAAACGTAGGTATACTGTATAAGAAATAGTTAAAAGTATGGATGTACTATTAGTCATCCAATCCGAAATGTTTACATGTCGGTATTTACGTTAGACTGTCTCTTCCTCACATTGCCTATGTGTAATTTTTTTAGCTAAATCTGTATAACCTTCAATAAGGCGATTCCGATAAATTTATTTTATAGCATATAAGCCTCTTATTGTGTAATGATACTCTAAAATAAATACATGATAACTGCTTTGTTTTATTTATTTTATAATTAAATATAGGAGCCAAATAAAGAAGTTATGTCAGATGAATTAAATGTAAATATATCCACATTTATTTTTAAAAAATAGTAAAATTGCATAAAAATGGGGAATATAGAAGAATCATCCGTTACTTTAAAGTAACATATTAGAATATATTAAAAACTGTAATATATTTTGTGATCAGCGCCGTAAAAAAACCCCATACAAATTTTAAATAAAATCGATGATATGCTCGATAAGTAAAAAAGTACCTAAATAACTATTAATCTACACTTTTTAGCCCTATTCTGACGTCATTAATAATATAAAAATATGAGAACTGATTTAGATGCTTTAACTTTAACCTGTCTGTTTTTTAATGTAGCAGAAACAGAACTTTTTATTCTGTGGTTTAACGGAAATGTTTGTTAATAAAATGGTATGTATAATTAAATAAGTTTATATAAATATATGCATAGCAAGAGAAAAATACAGCTAAATTTAGTCACTGAAATCTAAGCATTTATTAAAGATATTAAAATTTTCAAAAATTCCTTCAGTATGGTCCTGAACTTCAGGGCAGCCAACTTAAATCTAAAAAACCAAATTTACTGATTGACATTTCTCTAAAAAATACGTATTGCCACCCGAAAAATGGTACGTTGGACAAACTATATAAACATAATGGGCCATATGAATAAAAAGAAGCAAATGCATATACTTATAAAATTTGAAGTTAATGCTTTTGCTTCTAATGGTGGGTTTACGTCTGACATTTATTGCATGATATTTATGTCAGACAGAAATTCTGGCTAATGTAAAAAATAAAAAAATTCTATCGGACATAAACTTTTGACCACAACCACTTGACGTTGGCTGAATACATTACGAGTGAAAGCCAAAAACCGAAAATAGAATAGAATAGAATACATTTTTGACCGTTTACCTTAGCCAGAATTTCTGTGTGACATAAAGTATCATGCAATAAATGTCAGCATTAAACCTACCATAAGTATAAGCAAATGCTTTTGCTATATTTTTTCTATATCATGAGCATTTGCTTATACTTATAAGCAAAAGCATTTACTTCAAATTTTATAAGTATCAGCATTTGCTTCTTTTTATTCATACGGCCCAATATGTCCGTACTTGCTTGATTTGTGAGATACAGGACGTTATAGTTTAAAAAAGTCAGTATTTTTTCAATATCTAAAACACCATTGGCAGTGGTGCCCACTAAAACGCCACTGGACTCAATAATCTTAATCTAGGTTTTCATTTAAATCGGCTAAAAAGTTTTTAAGACATTTAAAAAATACCGACTTTTATTTAAACTTTTAACGCCCTGTGTTACAGAGAAGGCGCAAGTCCGGACACATGTTTAAAACAACTTTTTTCATGGGTATTATGTAGAAACCGGCCGCAACTCCGATTTTGATCAAATTTGGTATACTGGGGTTTTTGGGGCGCTGATCACGAATCTGAATTTTTAGTCCATTATCAAAGTAAAATACGTAGAAAAATGAGGTTTTAAAAGGTGAAAATCAAATATTGTGTACTACTTACTTAAAATCAAGAAGTGTATGCAAAAAGAAGGGGGTATATAATGAAAATGAGGTTAGTTCAAATACCAACTTTGATGATGGATATCTCGAAAAAGAAACGTTTCTGACTAAAAATTCTTTTAGATTCGTGATCAGCGCCCCAAATAAAAACCCGCATACCAAATTTTCTGTGTAGACATTCTGTGTAGATTAAACTTGATCAAAAACTTTCTTTCTGCAAATTGACCTACCAATGCCCACGCCACTGAAAGATATTTAATTTGATTACACTACTTAACCAAAGGATCTATTTATAAGTGTTTTGCAGTACAACAAATAGATCAAACAATCAACTTTAAAATGATTGATCTCAATGATTGTTAATAAACAGTTCAAATTTATCTTGGATCGATACTTACGTAAATTTAGCTTAATTTTATTTATGTATGTATCATAAAAAAGGTAACAGTCCATTGTTTAAAAGTTTAAAATGAAAGGTATAGAAATAAATTAGCTTATCGCGCTGTAAGTGGTTAATTTTTAACATAACTCCACAGATTTTCCCATAAATATTGATAGTGTAACACAGCTCTATTGTTGAAAATTTGGTTAATATTACTTTTTTCAGCATTAGCTGTAAATCCTGATTTATAGTTTCAGTAACGTAAGACTTAAGACTTAACGTTAAGTCGTAAGAAAAATGAACATGTGACAAGTAACCTGATAATTTATAGTGCCAAAAACTTAAGCAGTAAGAATTAAGCCGTAAGACGTAAGAAGTAAGAAATGGTTTATTTTTATTTCTTAAGTCTTAAGTCTTACGGCTCGGTTGACATCGGTCGTTTTCGCCGATAATCGGCAGCCTCATGTTTACATTTTTGGTTATTTATGGACCATTTTACATTAAATTTTATTTTTGTTGTCGTTGATGTCCTTTGTAAACAGCATAGAGCCAATCTACCTAAATTATATTTTATAAAATACATTTTTAAAAATGACAACAACAATATTCATAACCTAAAAAAACTTAAGGAGATACTTTAAATTAAGGAACTATAAATTGACTTGTCATTACTGCTTACTTCTTACGTCTTAACGCTTAAGTTTTTACGTTACTGAAACTATAAATCAGGCTTAATAATAGAGAATTATTGCACAGTGAAATAAGGCCACCAGGCATTAATAGCCTAGTTTACACAGCGAGGACCAATTAGATCCGTGGACTAAACCCAGGACTTATTTTTGTTAGTTCACCATCGTTTATACCTACTTAGTTTATGAATCAATTTAATTCACGTTTAATCCTAGTACCAAAATGACAGCTGAGCATATGACCAGAACCTAACCTCGTTTTTATCTTTTAAAACTGTATCGCTTTTAAATTGCATTTGAAAAAAATTAGAAAAACAGTTTTGGTTAAATATCAACAAAATTTAAAAAAATATAAACAAACAACAAAATTATTAGGGGAAGACCGAAATTTAACGTCTTTTTCGTCGAAATGCGCACTGTCAAAGATCAAGGCTGTCATTTTGGTCCACTAAAAAAAGTCCGTCGTGTTTACGCCAAGGAAAATCATATTTGGTCACCCCGATTTGAGACGGACTGAATTGGAGTAGCAAATTTTAATACTCCAGTGTTTACACCGTGAATAAAGTACGCGTGACGTCACTTAGACCCCGAACTAAAAATTTGGTCCTCCCGGTGTAAACTAGGCTAATAATACCGGCCTTATTTTGACATCTGAGCTTGCGCAGATGCATGGTAGGATAAGGACTCTCCTAATAAGTATAGTGCCCGGCTTTATTTATGTCGGTTTTAGGTCGTGCCTTATTTTGGCCTTATTTTAACTTCGGAACTGTTCGTCGAACCGAACGGCTGCTGATCACAAAATCGATAAGTTTTTAGAAGTAAAAATACTTAAAACCTTGCTTTTTCAAATGTATTTCTATAATTGTGTTATAAAAAACCCTACAACACAAAACAATAAAGAAAAACTACTAAAATTTCTTCCCTTTTTTTAAGGTTAATGGTACTGTCAACATGATTTGCAATAACTCTAAATTATGGGTACAAGCACTATTTAAATAAGGCCGGTATTAATAATTCCCGAGCTTAATAAGGCAACTTGCAATAATTCTCTAATAAATTATGAAAAAAAAAATGTTTTGATGTTAAACGGTTTTATTTACTATAAGCTAAAAAATAATTAGGTAAATCCTTGCTACCAGATCGCACCAATTTTCTCATCAATCTGGATTGATATTAGAATTGAAAAAGAGCTCTTAACATTTTTCGATAAATTCATTCCTTTCAATGTTATTCAATGTTAAAATAAATTTTCATGTCAGTTTTAACATTGAATAACTTTGAAAAGGAATGAATTTATCGAAAAATATAAAGACCTTTTTGTAGAGCATACAGCATTTAGTTGACAGTAGACTGCTCAGTACAGTAGGGAAAGATGGTTCGTCCACAACCTACCATTCCCGTCTTCTAAGGACAGGGTGCTGAGTGAATAGACGATTGGGTCGCACAGCGTGCAATGGCCCATGACGCTCGATTTTAGGAGCCTGGGTTGGCTTGTCTACCACAGGAGTTACTGAGTAGCACCACGCGATGCGAAAGGTAATTCCGCGACAGGTAGGACTGAAGGGATTGTCTCACGTCGTTCGTATACGTTTTCAAAGCTCATCCTCGGCGATGTCGTCACTTGCTGCGACTCATCAGACCGACTTCCGTGTGAGTTCACTCTGCTCGGAAGGAACATGCACCATACATCTCACTCTTGATCAACCGAGTATCCTTGTCTGTAGCGGATGAAGATCTTGTGTGAACCATGTAATTCAATGTCCGTCGGGGTATTAGCCCGGGAAGTAGTTTTGGTTCCATATGATCGTCCCACAGAGGAGTGCACTGGACAGTGCCTCTGATACCTCGGGAACAACTTAACGAAAAATTAATGTTTAAGGCAGGTTACAGGGTAACCCTCGTTCAACAATTTACTTAAGAGAGCCTTTTTGTAGAGAATTTAATTTCCGTCAAGAATATAAATTGGTGGAAGGTTCAAGATTGACTGATTCCAAGATTTTGTATTAAAAATGCAACAAAAATTAATCATTTTAATGATGCTCCTCTAATGTTAATAATAAGGGCTGAAAATTACAGGATATTTTTCTTTCATCGTCATAAACAATATTTTTACAGTACCGTTAGAAAAAAAATTGTTTGTTTTTTTGGCCGAGTCTAATAAATATAGTCGGGACACTATGTCACTAATATTTTGTCAATACACAGTCGCATTTAAGCTGAGTCAGTTTGGATAATAGTAGCGGTTTGTAAAATAATCAAAAACGAACAATATACAGGGTGCCTCTAAAAGTGCGGAAAAATGCTACCACATATTTCTGGGAGACAGATACAGAGTGTCAAAAGTTTGGTTTAGGTTTACTTAATTAAAAAATTAAAATCCGCTCTCATTTTTATTGTCACTTACATTTTAGGAGCTCCATTTGTGGTGTCTTGCACATATTTAAAACGAAATATTTTCTTTCGAGAGAAAACATTTTTATTTTTTTAAATCTTTTACCTGAAAAAGGGATACCTGCTATAAGTTGATTAAAGTACCCGTTTTTAAGGTACCAGGATTTTAAAAATTTACTTTCTTATGGCCAAATCTAAATTATACAGGGTGTTAATAAGTTAATAATAATGCTAGTTTTAAATAGTGTACATTCTAAGGTAATTTTTAGAAGAAAAGTTTTAATAAACGAATGTCCAATTTTTTTTTATCTTTGGACAATCCACGAAGGCTGAAAGCCTTAAAACTAACGTACCGTGGGTGTCTTAAGCGAGGTAAGAGGGAGTTTGTTGACACGGGACTTAAATACTTGAAGATTTGGGGGAAACGAAAAGACCTTCGCGGGCAGCAGGTTCCACAACCTAGAAACTCTAGGGATAAAAGAACGAACGAAATGGGAAGTTCGGGGCCTGTCCAATCGAACCGTATAGGGATGCATACGCGCGGCACCACGAGTTTCTCTGTTGGGAGCTGCAAGAGGAGGGACTATACTGGATAATTCGTCGGAGCAGAAGCCGTAAAAGTATCTATAGAAGAGCGATAGATCTCCCACAGCTCGACGATGGGCAAGAGAAGGAAGTCTTTGGGTAAGTAAAGGATCATTAATAAGACGAACAGCCCTTCTTTGAATGGCATCAAGAATGCTGATGGTTGTAGGGAATGCCATTCCCCAGACATGAGAACAATATTCCAGAGAGGGTCGAATTTGGGACACATACGAAGTGTATAAATTGGAAGGAGAAAAATACTTTTGGCTCAAAAAGAAATCCAAGCTTTTTGAAGCCGCGGTGGCTATAGATACAATGTGTTTATGACAGTTAAGGTTATTCTCAAATGTGACGCCCACAAGGTTAAATGTGTCCCCGCTCTGCAAAACCTGGCCACTCATAAGCAAAGGATGAGTGTTTGATGATTTTTTCGCGACAAGGAACATGACTGTGTTTTGGATGCATTAAATTGAACGAGATTTTTGGCGCCCCAATCCAATATCAAATTGAGATCCTCTGAAAGAGATATCTGCATCACTCTGCGTTTGCTTTCCAAGTCGGGTTGAGAGATTGGTTTGGGAACCTGAAAAGTGGAGTGCAGGGTACTATCGTCAGCATAACTATGAATGGGATTGGTTGTGGAAGAAAGAAGATCGTTGACGTGAAGAAGAAAAAAGTTGGTGCTAGTACTGAACCCTGAGGCACTCCAGCATTAATTTCGTAAAAGCTTAAAGAGTGGCCATCAACAATGACTGATATACGTCGATTAGAAAGATAACTGGAGAGCCAAGAGCAGAGTTTAGTTGGATGACCGTAGGAGGGAATTTATTAAGAAGTGGGTCATGCCAGACTTGGTCGAAAGCTTTAGATATATCAAGAGCAACGATCTGGGACTCACCTAGAATCTCAAGAGACTTGTTCCAGTTGTGTGAAATGAAGGAAAGAAGATCTGCTGTAGATCTCTTGTGACGAAATCCGTATTGCCTGTCATGTAAAATTTTATGCTTTTCTAAATACCTAAGAATTTGCGAGTTAATGGATGTCTCCATTACTTTACAAAGCATTGAGAGGAGTGAAGAGCCTGGTTAAAATAGGTGCAAGTTCAGAAGCACATTTTTTAAAACGATTGCTGGTATTCCATCTAGCCCAGACGATTTCTTGGTGTTAAGAGAAGAAAGGATACGCTTAATGTGTTTTACCTTAAAAATAATATTGGGCATTTTGTAAGGAACTGGGGAAATAGTTGGAATTGGATGATTGACAGGTGGATGAAGGGTTGAATTGGCAGCAAATTGTTTGGCAAATAGTTCGGCCTTTCCTTTGGATGTAGAAATAATTTCATCTTCCAAAGTTAATGGTGGAAAAGAACTGGTACAGAAATTTCTACTAATGTTTTTGGCAAAGGACCAGAAGGATTTGCTGCCATTTGAGCAAGAAAGTACTTTGTTTTTTATACGGTTATCAAAGAAGTCTTTGGCTTCTGAGATTGTTTGGTGGTAGTGGTTTCTTGCTTCAATGCTGGCCTGTCGGTTTTCTGGACTAGGATCCTGTAAAAACTTCTTGTGAGCCTGAACTTTTAAAATTCTAGCTTTGTTACATGTTTTAGTGAACCAAGGTTTGTGATTAGAGGGTTTGATCGTTTTCTTGGTGTGAGGTACATAGATTTCAACGCCCAATAGAATTGACTCGTTCAGTTGCTTACAGATTTCGGAAGGATCCTGGGAAGAAAAGCAGATAGTGTCCCAAGGGTACGTGGCGAAAAAAGTCCCTAAGGCCATCCCAGTCGGCTGAGTTGTAGTGCCATATGGTGCGTGGTGGTATGGATTCATTTACCTCAGAATGTACAGAGTAAGATACAGTAATCAAACCATGATCTGAGCGACCTAGAGGGGCAGTAACAGATGCTTCGTTAAGTTCAGGGTTAGAAGTAAGAAAAAGAATGTCTTAACTTTTGAGATACATGGTGGTAAAAACAGCTTGTTTTTTAAAAACTTTAATTTACAAGTTTTAAAAATCCCCAAACTTTCACTTTGTCCATCCCTTGGGTATCTAGACTATAAAATTAGATGCTTTCACCCTTTCTTCATTTCAAAACATCCAAATGTTTATGCCTCGTATTTAACGAGTACCTCTTACACCCAAACAATAAAAGCATTAGGATAAATTAGCAAATGTAATGCAGAAATTATTAAAAACAAGATCTTTTATATAAAATTATTTTATTAAAATATCAGGTGATAATTTTACAAACTATTAACAGTACTTTTGTTACATTATTAATAGGTACTGCCTCAACTAGTGATGCCGTCGAGACGAGACATTCTCGCCTCTCCTCTCGTTTTGTTTGAGAACAACACAAAAAAAGGAAATTATACACCGTGTCTACTTAAGTTAGAACCATATGAAAAACTTTTTTATTATGAATTTTTCGCAAAAAAGTTATTCTTTATAAAAAATTCTGAAAAGTCTAAAACCCAAAATTTGATAATCAGATATTAATTTTTTGCAGTGGTATATGAGGTATGTTAAAAAATATGAATTTTGCTCAGGAGGAAAGAACTTTTATATATATTTCATAATATCAAACATTTTTGTAAAGAAAAATCGTTTAGGATTTAAAATAGCTTTCAAAATTTGCAAACTGGATTATTTAAAAGAAAAACCTTTTTTAAACAATTTCTCTGCGATAACGAGCATTTCAGTGACTTTTCGCTGTTTTGGCAGTTCCTAAGCTTTCTTTACATTATACATACATTTCGAAATAAATTTGTACCAACGTACAAACTAACTACACTGTTTTTCACCCTTTTCCCAAAAATAGAAAAAAAAGTTTTTCTTGAAAATACACAATTTTGCATATTTGAAAGTAATTTTTATTCCTAAACATATTTCCTTTATAAAAACTTTCGATATTATGAAAAATAAAGGTACTTCATAGATAACCTACATCCGCAGTGGCAAGAAGCATTTTTCCGATTTTTACGACCTCGCGCAGTGGTTGGACGAACATGCGCACTTAAAAGCCGTGGCAAAATACACACCCGCACCCCGTACCCTCCGTCCGCGGTCTGACCGTGACGCTCATTAGCTACCGTACTTCGAACAGAAAACCAGGACGCCGTCAACAAATTCTTTCCTATAATGCGGATAGTTTGTTTGGGGCCGGGTGCGTTTACCCTCAACTGGCTTGCGCACAAACCGGTTTTTTCGCCCATGAAATGTAACTTTTGTTTCGCGCAGGTTATAACATTGGCAATGCATCGAGATCAGTGAGGTACTTTCCCCCGGAGCAAAATTAATATTTTTTGTCATATCTCGTATACCACTGCAAAAAAATAATATCCGATAATTGCATTTTAGGTTTTAAACCATGCCGAACTTTTAAAAGAAATAACCTTTTTTCATAAAATTATTAATAAAGAAGTTTTCCATATGGTGCAAACTTAAGTAGACATGCTGTATAACATTAAAATATTCTATTAAAATTAAACATAGTGTGGAGTATACAGGGTGCCCGGAAAGTCAACGATAATATTAAAAGGGCTGGTGCAACAACTCATAAGCATCCCAAACAACATAAAATGACCATAGCGATGAAATCGATGAATTTCGAGATATAGGCACAAAAATTACATTTTCACGATTTTTAACCACCCTGTATATCATATGGCAATTCTTATTAACGACTCTGCTATTTTAGATAAAGAAAAGTTTTAATAAAGTATAACTTTAAAAATGTTGGGGTATAGATAAGTGAAAAAAATAGATTTTTTAGAGATAATTTTATCTAAACATGAATTCTCTCAGGTGTGACATTCAAAAATCTGATCTCAAAGGACGATTTTGAAAAATTTCAAGTGCATAGTGCCAATATCTCGAAAAACAACGATTTTTTTACCAAGGTCATTTTATATTTTTTGAATACTTACCGGACACCTCGTATATAATTAAAGATTAGATCAAAAATATTTTCATCAAGAAATTTCTTGTTACATATATTTTCTGATTGAATCTTTTAGTATATCTGCTTTATACTATTTTCATTTATAAAAAATCTTATATTTATATAAGTTTAGATATACAGGGTGGCCAAATAGTATGAAAAATTGTACTATTGTTCAACGAGATATAACAAAAATGTAATATCGGTAATATTGAAATCTATTAGACTCTTGGGCCACCCTGTATATTTTTGTAATTGTGCGACAAAAGTATGATCGACAGAATAAGAGACGATCTCTCGATATAATGGCATCACTAGCTTCAACAAATAATAAGTTATTCATATACAAAAATGTTTCTTTCTTTACATTTTTTATTTTATAAGTTATTTAGATCTTTTGCATAACAAAAATATATATAACGACAAGTAATCCAAATTAGCAAACAACACAATGTTTTTAACAAATTATACAAAAAACTGACTTATGATTATTTAAATTTATGAAAATCAAGGTACAAAAATTTATAAACTGTAAGGGACCTGTCATTAATAATTCTATTAAACTCTGTATTAAATAAGTGTATTTTTTAATTGACAAAAAAAAGTTAAAACAATATAAGAGAAGTTTACTTTTAAAGATCCAACGATTTTTTGGTGTTTCAGTATAAAACAACGGTAGAGGGTATTCGATTTAGGAGGAAAATTGGCTTGTTTTCTGACTTTCCCCGCATTTTCAAAGAACTTTAAGATAGTCAATCAATGTATTTTAGCTTTGAGAATTTGAAAATCGTAATTACAAAAAAGACTTACATCATTAATGTTGCGCTTATTTAAATGGAACCCCTTCTTATTATAACATTTTTTGATTCTATAGTCAATTTTAAGTGTTTTTTAATGGGGGTAGTATAAGTCTATCTTCAACTTTTTTTGAGTTATAGACGCTCACATTTTCGGCGTATACAGGGTGATTCAAAAATCGATCACGAAACTTAAGGGGTTATTCTACTTGACAAAATAAGGGTAGACCTTCATATAATTTTTTTCAAAATGTCATTCGTTTTTGAGCTACAAGCCATCAAAATTCAATTTTTATTTTGGTTTTTTCGCCATATTGCTTTTATTTTTAACCAATCCAGTTGATATGTGGCACATAAATCGAGCTCTGCAGATTCTAAAATTTTTAGATAAAAGTACTTCTTTTAAATACCGCCAGAGGGCACTTTACCTAAAACTTAAAATTTATTTATATCATAAGTTTTTATTTTGACAGATATCGCAAAGCTGGGGCGCCATTTTATAGACAATCAAAAACTTAAAAAATAAGGTACTCTTTATTAAAGTCGATAAACCTCGCCGTTTACGCACCAATAGACATCAAAGTTTTCATCAATTTCAATTAAATTACCTACATACCTACAGGGTGTCCAGTAACTTAACCAAACGATTCTACAACAAAAAATAAGAAAAAACTTTATACAAATATATGTGTAAAGTTTTTTTTTTAACATTTAACACACCGTAGTTCAAAAACTAAGACGTTTAGGACATATGTTTATATGATTTTTTGTCTGTTGTTGTAGAATCGTTTGGTTAAGTTTATCGGTTGTTACTGGACACCCTGTATGTATGTAGGTAATTTGATTGAAATTGATGAAACCTTTGATGTCTATTGGTGCCTAAACGGTGAAGTTTATCGACTTTAATAAAGATTACCTTATTTTTAAGTTTTTTATTGCCTATAAAATGGCGCCCCCAGCTTTGCGATATCTGTCAAAATAAAAGTTACAATGTAAATAAATTTTAAGTTTTAGGTAAAGTGCCCTCTGGTGGTATTTAAAAAAGTACTTTTGTCTTAAAATTTTATAATCTGCCAAGCATCATTCAAATTCATCATTAAAATTTTTACCTATTAGTAGATTTTATATTAGTTTTCATAATGAATTATTCTTTACAAAGATGTCAAGAAACTACCAGTGAAGCAAAAAGTAGATTATGAAAACCTAAAAAAATCTACTAAAATAGGTAATTAAAATTTCAATGACTTTGAAATATCAGGTAATGCGCGAATTGTGACTGTTTAAGCATCAATAACTCAAAAACGGTTGAAGATAGACTTATGGTACCCCGATTGAAAAACACTTAGAATTGACCATAGAATCCAAAAATGTTATAATAAGTAAGGTGTTTCATTTGAAAAACGCCAAATTTATAGTCTTTTGCTTTTCATGCAATTATTTTTCTCTTACGATTTTTAAATTCTTGGAACTAAAATACATCGATTGGCTATCTTGCATTTCTTAAAAATACGAGGAAAGCCAAAAATATGCCATTTCCTCTTAAATGGAAAACCTTGTATATACTGCTTTGGGTCCCAAATAAGTCACTTTTCAAAAATAGCTTCCCATAAAAGACAGCAAAAAAATATTTCTTGTATAACAGTAAGGGCGGGACAAAAACAGAGTATTAATTGTGGCGTTTAAAACTGAAAATTTATCCACCAGTTTACAGGGCCGAAAAGAAAAGAAAATGAAAGGCTTATAATCATAATTCCGCCTTTCTGTCTGCATTTTACCGTTTAACACTGAAATACCAAGCTAAAGAAGCATATCATCTACACTTATATTAAAATAATAAAAAACTTCCTAACAGATTTTAAGATACGCCTTTTCATCTTGGTACAACCTGTGTAAAACTAATTAAAAAATAGTGCGCCCAAAAGGCTCCCAATACCTAGTTTCTCCTTTATACAAAACTGGCCTCATTCTTTCATTCATAAAAAACACCTACCTTAGCATCAATCTACACAGTATATTCAATAAGTATTAACTATGCGATTGTAAGTAAAAAATCTTATAGAAAACCGTTCCCAGAGTTTCTTCTTTGTATACACGCTTTGACATGCACCTCGTATTCGGTGGTTAGCGGCACAACTTGGTCACATATTTCGCAAGTTATCCTGGATAATTTCGGAGCGGGTGTCTGGGCGAACATATCTTCCCCACAGGTGGCTGCATGTTCCTTAAATATAAATAAACACACACTTAAATTCTAAGCCGTGAAGGAGAAATCTGGCAACACAGCACAGTAGGAATGTCAAGTAATGTTTAGAAGTAAACAGAAATAAGTTTAAACGATTGCTTAAAAGGTTTTTTCTGTTTTTAAAAGTTAAATCGTGGCGTGTATTTATTATATAAAGAAAAAATAAGTAATTAATTGTTATATTTAAAAAATAGGACCAGTGGCAATATGTCAATCGTCGTTTTTACATTTAAATGTGCGCGTATAGTTGGTGCGTACGGCATACATTATGGCACGAACGTGTTGCGTTTCGGGCTGCAAAACGAATTACCCAAGTTATACTAAAACAGAGGGTTATCAAGCAAAATTTTATTTCCCCATGAACGATGAAATTAGGAAAGCCCGGTTGTGCGCTATTGACCGGATAAGTGTTTTTTATTAAAAGTAAAAGTAGTACCTATACGGTAAATGGACAAATATATTTTACGGGTTACTAATTTACTAAGTGTGTTTTTAAAAAATTGGTTTTATTTGATGTCAATAGTGTGTATAGTGCACCAAAAACAATTATTTACCCCAAGCAATATCCTAAGGACTATATCAACTAATGCGCATAAATATCCTGGTAAGTTCACCAAAAAATATTATTTATATAGATATTCTGAAAGTTATTTACCTAAGGTGGTTTTAGGGTAAATATAGTGGAAAACCTAATTTAAAGCGTTTGTTATTTTAAAGCGCATCTTATGTAATACGCTATATTATTAAGCTTTTATATTTATAACTAAACACACATGCTTTCAATTCATTTTAAGTATTGCAAGTATTTCTAAATAATAAATGTTTAGTTAACTTTAAAAAGCTACATTGGTCTGTTCGCAAAAAATGCATAAAGCGGGGTAGAAAACATCATAACAATTTGAAATTTTTAAATCCTTAACAACAAATTTGTATAAGGCAGAAAAGTTCCTGATAAGTTTTGCAGACACATTATTGCTTTTTAGGGTATTTAAAATTATACCTATATGTTGTCTAAAATATCCAAAAAAAATTAATACCTATATTTTGTTTAAAACACTTAAAAAATTAATTATATTTAGCATGTAATCTATTAGGAACTCATTTCAATATTCCTACTGTACAGTGTTGTTTGCAACGTTGCCTTTCTTACTTCACGGCTCAGAGTTTAAGAAGTCTGTGATAAAGACCTATACACTGGCCATATGATTTGTAATGCTATGATATAGGAATATTGAAAACTAAAATTAAGCGACTTGGCAACGTTGCAATTGCAAATTTAGAACATAATGACATTTCATAATCAAGTTTTGCTTTCTGTTGTTGCAATTAATATTCTATTTTTTTAAGAATTTTTATGATTTATGGGATGAATGTAATAAAAAATAAGAAAATAGTTAGTCTACTACTAGTGTTAAGCGTTTAAGTGGTTGCCATCATGGATTTAGTTAAAAATTCAGCAATGAAGCAAAACGTGCGAAGTCAGGTTTTGGTATATCTGCAGTTCAAGTCTTAATAACAAAAAAACTTATACTCTATAGCTATATATAAAGTTTCTTGAAACACTGACTATTATCCTGCTTTGTGTTATTTAGGTTGTCAGACAATAATGCCTGATATTTTTCGTGAAATTTAATAACTAATCAGGTAATTTATGTAAATATTCTTCGCCAAATTGAATCTAGATACCCATTTTTATCAGCTGTTTGACCGAATTCCAACACTGTGCTCCTTAATTTGAATTTCCAATAGGGTGTCTGATTATATTTTGTCCCATTTTGATCACAAATAACTTTAGAACAAGGAAAGTTATCAAGATGCGGTTTTCGCAGAAAGCCTTAGAATTTTTAACAGTTTTTTAATTATATCCTCGCCATTTGGTTAAAGCATAAAGTAAGGAAATTATAGGAGTTATCATGGAATAGCCGATTTAAGGACAGGTCATGCGAAAACTCCCAATATAATTTTATTCGTTTCTCGTTGAAATACCGCCAGTTAGTCATTTCAGTAAGCTTACGTGTCTCCCCACCGCTGATGTTACACGAGGCGAGGCTTCGACCGACGCATTTAAAGTGTAAACTGGAAAAATGACAAGCCTGCCGCCAAGCCTACCGCAAAAGCGGTACGAAAATTTAAGCATGCCATGGTTTCTCTTATCCGTAGGTATGTTACTTTATGGTTAAAGTTAAAGCAGTTATAATAATAAAGTTACCTCAATTTCCTTTTGAGGAAAAGATACTGAACAAAGCGGACAGGGCATCATGTTGACTTCTTTTTTTCCTCGGGAGGCACTTGAACTTGAAGGTTCTCCTTTGGAATCTGCATTGTTATTCGTCGTCCTATAAAAAAAAAATGTACTTTATACAGTGCTTGTCCAAAGTTAGGATCCCCCTCCTAAGTTTTTAATTGTTTGGTATTTTTTCATGAAAATTTGAGGATTTTAGTAAGACAACATAAACCATATTTTAGATTAGAAATGACAGAAATAGCTTTACCTATTACAAAATGGCGGTACTTTGAAAATTACATGAATACCTCATTTGGTTGGCCGTATCTCCAAAACTAATAAAGTTAGATATACCTAATGTGGTACTTTTTTAAAGGTTTTTTAAATGGTGACATAATATACAGGTTGCGTCATTAAAAAATCTATACTTTTTATCTTACCTTGTATAATATCACCAATATTACCATTAAATAAATCCTTAAAAAGCTTTAAGAAAATACCACATTTAGTGTATTTTACTTTTTAAGATTCGGAAATATGGCCATCTAAATGAGATATTTAGGTAATTTTCAAAGTACTGCCATTTTGTAGTAGGTAAAGACATTGAATTTAGACAAGGGCTGGGAATATAAGAGAACAATATAATAAATATTATCTCCAATATCTTGGAAAACATCATAAAATTGCTACTGAATATCCCCTTACGCCTTGGTATAAAGCATGTTTTTGGATTTTCTTTAAGATAATATCAGAGGCAAGGGGAAAAGTGGGAGGGAGGAGAGAGAGGGAAAACGGAGAAGAGATATGTGAGGAAGGGGACAGAAAAAGAAGTAGACAGAAGAGCAAGGGTAAAGGAGACCAGAGAAAGAGATAGGTAAGGAGAAAGAAGAGAGTGGGGGAGTCGAACAAACTGAAAAGAGAGAGGAGAGGGAAAGGGCGAGAGAGGAAGGAAAAAGGAAGGGGTGAGAAAGGCACGTGAAAAAAGACAGAGAGAAGGGAAGAGGAGGAAAAAGGATGGTGGAGAGATGAGAGAGAGAAAAAAGGAAAGAGGAGAGACATGGCGGTGGAGAGATAAGAGAGAGGGAGAACGAAAGCGATAGAGAAGGGGTGAGAAAGAGAACAAGGTAAAGGGAGATAGGAAAGAGGAAGGGGCAAAGGGAGATGGGAAAGCGGAGGAGCAAAGTGAAAAGAGAGGGGAGATAAAGCGCTAAGAAGGGGGAAGGTAATTCAAAATAAAAAATTACAGAAAAAATTTTGATACCAAAAATGATTTTGCCTAGACTCTTACACATTTACTCAAATTCATTGTTGAAATAGTAGTAAAAAGTATTAGGGATGGAAAACCGAAAATCACTAGTGTATGTGTGGCAATTTTAAAACACTTTGTACATAAAATTACCTTCTTGGAAGTGCAATCCTTCTGTTCACCCCATTCACTGTTGGACTACTTCCTGTTTCCTCTATGCTTGTGTTCAAGTTAGGTTTTTTGGTTGTTATATTCAGTGGCTCAGGACCTAAAAACATTACATAGCTTCTATCTATGGTTTTAAATTGTGATTTTAATGTGAATGTTTTTTTTAACTTATGATAAAAACTTAATAAATCACATACCTGCCCCGCCACCTCTTTTTTCCGTGTATCGGCCTCCGAGACATGGGGGTAGGAGGAATAACTCTCCTTTTCTCAAAGACGTTCTCTACGTCGATTATTTTCTCCGAATCATCTTCAAAATCTTGAGAATCTGTTTCGACCGAATTCACGAATTTTTCTATTTTTTCTTCCTCCCTTCTGTTTTCCTCTGCTTTTTCCCTACCTAACATAATTAACAACTTAGGCGTTTTAAGAAGAAAAGTATAAATAATGGCTTAACTTCTAATGGTTAATGCTCACTATACATTGAGAGGCATTTTCTAATTTAAAATATATATTTTTTAAATTTCTTTAAGTGGCGTTTGAGAGGGATTTAAACTTAATATTTCTAAAGAAGGATATGGTATGCAGTTACCAATACCTTTGTTTAAATAGTGTATTACAAAATAGTTTTTATCTGGTAAACAGATGGGTGCAGGTCGCTGCCTATTCAGCTCTTAGACTATAAAAGTGATGTCACTAAAACATATTCTCTTTTTTGGGTTTTTGTACAAACATTCTTTTTTCTGGGTTTTTAGTACAGACATTGGTACAGACTCACCTGCATTCACCAAAGCCTCGGTACGTGATTTTTTAACCACATTGGTATCCTTAAACAAACTGCTCCTAGTCATTATCTCCTCATTTGATGGTTGCTTCCTCTGATAAGTGCGTGGTTTCGGCACAACGACCGGAGTATTCTCCTTTAATTCATCAAATTTTTCGACTGTTGATGATTGGTTTACAGGTAAATCACATTGACTACTATCGGGAGATTCGCTTCTTGATTGTACAATCGATTTGTTGAACGTTTTCTCCATTAAACTGTTGTCGTTCAGGTTTTTATCAGTGGTATCTTTTGTTTTTAAGGTTATTTTCGGAGTTTTGTCTTTGATTGAACTTTTTGAGAGCCACTCATCATCGTTTTTGGATTTTTTGTGCTTGATAAGGAGTCTTCATTTAGTTCTGGGTCATATTCATTATAAACCTGAAAATTAAGATTTTCACATAAGTTTTAAGTCCTATAAGTATGTAATAACATAAAAATACCTTTCTTTTGTTAACCTTCCAGACCTACTAATATAGGTGGAATCTTTACTAAGCAGATCATCCTCTTTTAGGGAAGATATTACTGGATTAACATAGAGATCATGGTCTATTGCTGTGATTGCTTTACCCATAGGCACCATATTGGTAGACAAACTAAAAATAAAGAGTATACAGGGTTAGGAAAAAGCTTTGTAACTCTAAAATATCTTTTATCTGGAAGGTGTTGGGCATGAAGAATTTAACAGTGGTGTCAGCACAGTTGCCAGATTTCCCAATTTTGTTACACTTTTTTTTTTCATTTTTTAAATCAAAGGCCTCATTTATTTTTATCACATAAATTAGGCATGTTAAATTTAATATATTCGCAAATTTTTAAAAACTCAATGTTTTCTAGTTGCTAAGGTATAACAAGAGCACATTTTTGGTAAAACGTACAGAAGCCTCAAATATCTTTAAAACTGCTTCTATTTCCATTTCTATTTTTTTCTTGGTTTTGGTCCCTTCAAGTCCAATTCACCACTCTCCCCCTTCCGGACTATGCTTTCCAGGGCTTCCTCGGCGGAAAATCTGGATAATGGAGCTCGTAGCTCCCAGAGATTCCAATAAGAAAACAAATAATTCAACAATCGATGCAATGCATAAATTGTTGGTTGTCAAACCAAGATCTGCTACTGGTGTTACATATAACCTTCACTTTCACTACTGACAGTTCTTATGGCACGCCCATCTATTTCCCGCCATTTGAGAAATACATCGTGTTCACCACCAAACAGGATACCATCAGCTTATAGGAATCTTTGCTCACAGCGCTTAGATCCAGAAGAAAGATGCCGTTAATTTAGCGTGAATCTTTCCTTGATCCCCGAAGATAAAAAAACGTTCGTACGACACCTCTAGCCGCCACTCCAGGAAGAACCTTGTAGTCCTCTACGCATGTCTGCACTGTCCGGAGGTCAAACAAAGAGTCCTTTAAAACTGCTTAAGCTGCATTTACAAAATTCGATATTTTGGTAAGTAGCAATGACATTGGCACTGTTGCCAGATATATTTCTCAGTTTTACGCTACACATAATATTTTTGGTATTGTAAATGAAATATTCTAGTTTTTTTTTATTGCAATGAAATGGACGATCCAACTTTAGTAAGTATCCAAATGTTTAAAATTCAATCTTTAGCAGTTGCCTAAATATGACAACACCACATTTTCATTAAAATCTGGTAACAATGCTAATATCACTGTTCAATTAGACATGCCTACCTAGGCATGCCTAAAAACTGCAAAATACTGAATTTTCTAGACATAGCCTTAGTGGTTTTAATCTAGATACCCATTTTTATCAGCTGATTGAGTGAATTGCAACACTGGTGCTCCTTAATTTAAATCGCCTATATAAGCCATTAAAAAATCTGTTTCTTACCTTGCAAAATGTGCTTGAAGTTTGGCTGCAGCAATGTGATAATTACATAACATTTTAATACGGGTTTCACTGTTGGAAGTCAGAAACTTCTTGCTATTCTGAATGTTTATGAATTTCAACTCGTGACTAATTATTTTGAGCATGTTTTTTCAATGTTCTCACTTTTTGGCATGTCGTTAAAGCCTATTGGCGTCTTTTTTATATCAAGAACAATGTCGGTTTCATTAACTTTTTCTGGTTTATCATCTTCTGAAAAAAAAAACAAAGATATATTCCATATTTTTATCAAAGTTGTTTAAGTATATTAAAACATATTTTTTAAATATTAATTTATTGGGTTTTTCCTTAAGATTAATAAGCTCATTTTTGAATAAGAAACAAAGACAAAAATCTAATTTTTAGAAAAAATATGCCTAAGACACTATTTTATATGAATTAGTTTCTGATTAGAAAAGAAAGGCCTATATCGGATAAACTTTCAGACCATATGTCAATTTTTAAACATTTTACCTATGTCGATATTATTATTGTTATTATTAGCTTCCTCATCCTTTAACCTGGACTTTCCACGATTAACAATACTGTCAGTAACAGGGTCACCATCATCAGAAACATCACCTGATAATGTAAAAGGATCATTTAATTTTTTATTTGATGGAGCAACTGACTCAGAATTATTGATAGCTTCCAAAAGCTCATTAGCACTTTCATTGAGACTTTTCTCAGACTCCTTCTGAGGATCTATTTCTATATCTTTTTCTTCATTGAGAAAAGTCTTTGAATTATTGATCGCCTTGTAGTATTGATTCATAAGATCATCATCCATGTTCTCTTCAAGGATATTTGCTTCTAAAAAAGTATAAGGTACAATGAATGTGTTTTTTACTGTTTGTAACTGTACTGTCCCCTCGGTAACTCATGATTGTAGGCTTGTATACCTTAGAGCCTGGTACATTAATATAAAATCACCAGTTACGGTTATTTATGAACAGTACAGGTTAAATAAGCAAAACTAATCAAAATAATTTATATTTAAGACCTCAATCCTTCTAAAACATAATGTATAAACAGAACAAATATGCACCCTAAAAACTTTCTAATACGTATGTTTTATTTGAAATCATTTACAAATAATATTACAATATATCTAATTACCTTTAAGACACTGTTTAATTTTTTCCTTATTCATTTCTTGGCTCATATCTAACGCTTTTTAATTTAAAAACTAATACAAGCGGTTTGTTTTTTACGACTTTTTTTAGGTTAGTGTTGACAAATGACAATCCGCTTGGCGGTTCCAGTGTTAAGCTCGTCGAGCATCTATCCTCTAGAGGCAGTCTTTTCGCATGGACGCTGGAAAAATATATAAATAAATTTAGATTTTCTTTGTCCCGCAAAGTATTCCTAATTAGCAAGAGATTAAGGTTAAGTAATTCTTCTCACTTATACTCGCAGCAAGCGACTGAGGATAAAAGGAACGATAAGCGGCATGGCTGTTTTTAGTGGGCTTGAGCTCAAAGGTTTTGATGTAAGCACCATCTTTACGCCAATATATAATAATTTTGTGAAAAATAAGAGGTTCCTGTAAGTCGACATTAACAAGTTGTAAACAAAATGTGTAGAGGTCGCTCGTTACCAATTTATACGGTAGTCCGATGCAAATCTAGTAGTCAATCATACTCCTGTGTATACTTTTTTCTAGAGATGGGTCAGGGACAACACCGACTTCACGGAAAGCCAGTCAACTGTCAGCCGACGATAAAAAATGGCGGTATCTCTTGTTTTTTTGTACAGTAGACAAGTATAGTGTTTTTGTCAGTTTTTTTCATTTTCAACGGTTGTTTTTACCTTTTAATTGTTTTAAGTGGACATAAAGGACGTTTAAAATTGATTTTTGCAACTGTTAGTACAGTGTATGTTTTATTTACCTTTTTTTCTTGTGTTGTTTGTGTAGTGGTGTATCAACAGAGTGGTTGTTTACATCCGTTTAAACCAGTTTTTTCTAATTAAAACGTGTTAGTGTTTAGTGTTTTTTGTGATTTTCTTTGCGATTTTTACACTCAAAAGACTACAGGTTATATACTAAATTTAGTAAATTTCTGTTTTGTAACAAATTATGAAGTTTTTGAAAATGCCGTACTCTTGTTGTGTGCCTCTTTGTAAGAGTACCAGTGCCAGTAAAAGGCCCAACGGTTTCAGTTTTTCTTTTCCCTGAAATGAAGATTTTAATAATAAATGGATACATGCTATTCGTAGGGAGAATTTTATTCCAACAACACATTCTATAAGGTATAATTGATCGTAATTGTATTTTGTTTAAAAATATAAAGTTGTCTATGTTCTTAGTAGGTTTATAAGTTACATTTCCAAAGTGATGATACAGAACGTAATACAAAATTTTATAGTAATACAGGGGATATTTTGGACGTACCATTGAACAGGCCACGCATAAAACCAGGTGGGTACCTTTTAATTTTTTCTACTAAAGTGTTACACAGAAGAAAAAATAGGTCACTGAATTAATCTTAAATTGTTAAAATGTCTTTATTTTTACAATAAAATTTTTCATTCTAAAACAACATATAAGTTGCACTGGCAGTTTGGATCCAACTACTCTTATATCTGCAAACGACGGGGTGGATTATGCTACCCTAACCATGACGTTGTGATATGTGCAGCTTATATGTATATAACTATAGAAAAACTATTAACCAAAACATCAGTTTTTTAAGAAAACAGAACCATAGAGAAATTGTTACAGTTCTGTCTCTTAATAATATTAATGGTGTAGATTAAAATTTATTTTTGGGACATATTTGTTAAAAACATGACACAAATTATATAGTAAAAGAACTTTTATTTAAATTTTCAAATCTATTTTTAAAAAATTTTGCCAAACAAAAAATATGTTTTAACTTCCAAAAATAATATTATGCCTCAATTGAAGCAGATACAATCTGGCAACAAAAAAGAATAAATAGTTCGCATAACATATTTTTAATGTTTGTAAGTTTATAATATTAGTATTTATTTTCAGATGATACCTGCTCAAGTATGGTGAAAACAAATTTGGTGGGGTTGTGTGATTTGTAATCTGTTTTAAAGTATATTAGTTTGTCTAGCATTTTATTTTATTTTGTATAAACTTAAGATTGTTAAAACAATATTATTGTTCATTTTTAATTATAGTACTAATTTGTATTTTTTGACGTTGTCATATCCTTTTGGATTATTATAGAAAATAAAGTGAAATAAATAAATAAATAAATACATATCAAGCTGAGAATGTATGTTAAATTTAATCATCTATTAAATTTTGTAAACATTGTAAGTAAAAACATAATATGTATTTAATTGTAATTTTAAAGGAACATTAATAATATATTCTACATTCGAAAATATTCGAACAAAACAGATACAAATATAATTCTAATATTTAAAAATTTTCTAGTCTACATGTTTAAAATAAAAGCAGTGTAAAATGTAATGCGAAATTCGACCTAAAAATTAATACTGCTTTGATAAGTATGTCAATTTCTATTTCTATAAAAAAAATAAAATTTTCATTTTTTTTGTTTAAACACTAAAATTAATTTTTACTGGATTATACACTACGTCTAATAAAGTTATAACCATATGGCAAACTTTTTTATTATTCATTTTGGGAAAAAGTTCAGTCAATATGCAGTTATCAAATTTTATTATTTTTTTAAATCCTATATGAGACATGTCAAAAAATATAAATTTTGCTCAAACAGTAAAATACCTTAGTTTTTAATATCAAAAAATTTTATTTAAAAAAGTAAAAAAAAGACGTACAAATATGCAGTTACAGCAGTTGAGTATAAAAATTCCTTCCATATAAAATATGATTACTTTTCTGGCAGGATACAATTTTAGCGTTTTTCACCAAATCCGAATGCTTATGCTTAATTGCTGTAATTTCATATTTGTACATGCTCATTAATTCTGAACAATTTTCTTTAATAGCACTTTCTGATTTTGTCAAAAATTAGGGTATATTTGAGCAAAATTATATTTTTTAACATATCTCGTATAAGACTAAAGAAAATTAAAATTTAATAATTGCATATTAAATTTTAGACCATTCAGAACTTTGTAAAAAGATTTTTTTCCGAAAATGAATAATAAAAAAGTTTTCCATATGGTTCCAACTTTATTAGACACACTGTATAATATGTAATATTTTACGAATAAATATCATAAAAAAATATTTTGATTACGATAAACATGCCCAATAACAAATACTCGGCAAGTAGCGCCGCCATATTGGATGTAGTTGATAGGCTTTCTGTGGAGTCGGTGTTGGTCAGGAATAATTTCGGTAGTTTATTTTCGGGAGCATTGAGGAAGCATTCCTTGGGACCATATTTTATTGCACCTGAAGCATTCGCTGACGTAAAAAATTATGTTGTTCATGTCAGCAATGTGAACGCTACTTCGGCAGCATCAACTATGTAATATGAGCAATGCGTTTTGGTACATCGGCCGGCAATAGAATAACAAAACAAGCACTATTAGTTACGCTTGTTTACATGCTGGTATTTAGTTAGATTGTCTCTTTTCCTCACATTGCTTATGTGTTAAGATCTGTTTGCTCGCAGGTGTAGATAGTTACTTATATTTAATATTATTTTGCAGCATTTTTGGTTCAAATATAGAAAAATTTAGTTTGCTCTGGAAGCAATCAAGGAGCAATCGATTGCTTCCGGCGGTAACCCACCACTATTTTTCCCAAAGTAAGTTTTTGTGCTTCTTTCTGTTATGTCTTGTTGCCATTTTATATTAGTTGTAAAAACCAGACGTTAAAAAGGACCAATAAAATTCTCTGAACATAGGGAAAGAAACCCTTTAACATTTTCGGAAACTTTATTAAATGATTAAATAGTTAAAAAAAAACAAAAATCATTTCAGAATTTTTAATTATTTTATTTTCTGCATATTATACGACTAACCTAAAGTAACCACACGTCCCGCCGATTTTTGAAAATGTCCCGATCTCTGGTGGGACTGAGTGTTAACAAAGGAAAAAAAAGGTTTTCGCGAAGTTAGGACAAACAAACAAAGTTACAAACTTTACCTCTTTTTTAATATTAGTGTAGATAGAAAACCATAGGTATATTTTTTCATATACAGACTGTACACGGATGGGGTTTACAAGAGGACAGTAATTTCGTGGATGGTATTTTTTATTTATTTTTTTCTTTGGACAAACCACGAAGGCTAAAAGCCTAACGTACCGTGGGTGTCTTAAGCGAGGTAAGAGGGAGTTTGTTGACACGGGACTTAAATACTTGAAGATTTGGGGGGGAAGGAAAGACCTCCTCGGGCAGCAAGTTCCACAACCTAGAAACTCTAAGGATAAAAGAACGAACAAAGTGGGAAGTTCGGGGCCTGTCCAGTTGGACCGTATAGGGATGCATACGCGCGGAACCACGAGTTTCTCTGTTGGGAACCGTAAGTGGAGGAAGTATACTGGACAATTCTTCAGAGCAGAAGCCATGGAAGTACCCATAAAAGCGATAAATCCCCCACAGCCCGACGATCGGCAAGAGAGGGAAGCCTTTCTGTAAGTGAAGGATCATTAATGAGACGAATAGCTCTTCTTTGAATAGAATCAAGAATGCTTAGGGTTGTGGGGGACGCCATGCCTCAGATATGAGAACAATATTCCAAGGAGGTCGGATTTGGGACACATATAAAGCGTATAACTTAGAAGGGGAAAAATATACGATATACACGATCAGCTAAATAAAAAAGGTTCATAGCAGTAGCGGATTAACATATATGCCGCCCAGTGCTGTATCAACCATTAGGCTGACTAGGTTACATCCTAGGGCACCATGAAAAAAAATAGGCGCCAGACAGGGGAGTTATGAAAAAAGTTTAGGTCGGGTTGGGATCTCTGGTGACTAATTTGCCTTGTGAATAATGTGCTCTGGAATAAAATAGGCGCGAAAGGGAGGACTTCAAAAATTTTGTACATTTTTTGGTGGTATTTATTTAACAATAGGCGCTCCGGGAATTCTAGCCTAGGGCGCCCCAAACAGTTGATACGGCCCTGATGCCGCCCGTAGGCTATTAATTTTTGCCGCCCCTAATTTTTGATTCCTTACTCCACAATCTATACTAACATTCAGAACCGTATTAACTGTTTGGGGAGCCCTAGGCTGGAATTATTGGGGCGCCTATTTTTTTATAAAAAAAGGGGAAAACAAAAATTTTGAAGACCAAAAAAAGTCCTTCTCTGCGTGTCGCCTATTTTGAAGACCAAATAATTAATAGTTTAAAAAAACTAAAAAACACGCTTTTATATGCAACCGAACTAAAAATTAGAAAACAATTTTTCATTAAAAAATATTGTCATTTCATAGTAAAAAGCGTGGGGTGCATTTTACTATTTTTTCATAACTTTTCCATCATAGATATTGGCAAATATAATAATTATAACATTTAATATATTAAGCACCCCACGCTTTTTACTATGAAATGACAATATTTTTTTAATGAAAAATTATTTTCTAATTTTTAGTTCGGTTTCATATAAAAGCGTGTTTTTTAGTTTTTTTAAACTATTAATTATTTTTCATTTTTTAGTTCGTTATATCAATTAACTTTGCTACTCTTGACAAAATGGCGAAAAATTTTTTAGTGAACAAGAGTAGCAAAGTTTGAAATGTTGCCAACAGATGGCAACCCACTAAAAAATTTCTTCGCAATTGAGTAGCAAAGTTTGGAATGTTGCCAACAGATGGCAACCCAGGTGTTGTTTTTATAATATAATGAAATTTTTTTCCTGGCGATCAGAAACAAGATAACGGGATACTGTTTGCAGATTATTGCATTGTCATGGGTCATTAATAAGTGTGCAAAGTTTCAAAGAAATCGAATAGCTGGAAGTTGGTTAAAATTAGGCTCAAAGATTCCGTTACATAGATAGCCAGATGGATAGATAGATAGTTACAACCCAAGTTAATAAAAGCGTGTTAAAAAAGGGTCTATCCTGCGTGGCACCTATTTTATTTCAGGGCGCTCTATTCATAAATCAAATTAAAGGCCAAAAAGCCCACCCTGCCCTAAACTTTTTTAAAATTTTAAAACCTCCCCTGTCTGGCGCCCTAGGCCGTAACCTAGTCAGATTAGTGCTTAATACGACACTGCTCAGTATAAAGAGATAAAGATTGTAACTTTGTTTGTTTGTTTGTAAGGGCTTATCTTCAGAAATACTGAACTGATCATAAAAATTCTTTCATAATCAGAGAGCTACACTATTCAGGAGAATGCTATAGGCTTTATTTTATTATGATTGAACAAAAGTTCAGAGAAAAATACAATTAACACCCAACGAAGTGGGCTCGGGTCAGGTAGTCTCATATACAGAGTGTCTCGTAATTAATTGGACATAGGTTAATGTAGGATACCTGACATGAAAATAAAGCGTTTGAGCTCAATATCGCTTAGCAAAATGTTATTGGTTTTCGTTCTACAGGGTGTTAAAACTATTTTTTACGAAACATTTAGTGAAATATCTAGGAATCCACTGGACAGATTAAAGTAAAAATTTGGTGTACTTTGACTTTTTGGGATGACGAACACGAATATGATATCTAATATAAATAACATTGATTGATTAAAATGGTCATAACTTTTTTGACCTCCCTGTATGCACATTTGCGAGTGGTAATAATAAAGCAGCATTTAATTTTAGTCAAAAAAGGTATACTTCTTTAATCTCCCAAAAGTAACTGTTTTCGAAATAAACGACTTTTTTATTAGGTTGCGCATGAACACTCTAAAATTTAATTAAAAACGATAAAGTTAGAAAAGGCTATTGATTATAATAAATGTTCAAAATGTTTACCATCCACTAAGACACATTGTCTAATTCTTTTATTTAAATTTTGCCCGACTCCAACTTCTTGGGAACTGATAATATTGACTCCTTCCACAATCTTTTGCCACAATTCCTAGCCGTTATTTAATAAAAAAAGTCGTTTATTTCGAAAACGGTCTACTTTTTGGAGATCAAAGAAGTATACCTTTTTTGACCAAAATTAAATGCTTTTTATTATTCTCACTTACAAATGTGCATACAGGAAGGTTAAAAAGTTATGACCATTTTAATCAATTAATGGGTAACAGTGCCGAATAGGGTTTTCTGCCGTTTTTAAGATTTAAAAAAAAAGTGATACTTACTGCTTTTAGACCCTCTTCTAAATACAATACAAGTGGCGCTGATCCAAAATATCCCGTTTTTAATTAATTATAACTAAAGAAACTTCCCGGACCGGGATGTGAATAGGGATTCTGGGCAGGGTAAAATAAGTAAAATGAGTTAATATTCGTCAAAATCACGTCCGAAATTAAGTAAAAATCTTTTTTTTATGAATATTTTTGTTAAAAATGGAGAAATGTAACAGAAAATTAAAATGTATGTTTTATAACCTCAAACTAGCAAACAAGGTTAAAGAAACGTCATTTATTGAAAGTCAAATATGAAGAACATTTGGCAACATCAAAAATATGTCAAAGGGATATAAATTTTTTTAATTCCCTAAAAAGCCAATTTAAAAAAAAAAGAGACTTGACTAACAAGAACTAACCTGACCGTGACTTCGGTCACGTTGAATTTTATTTTAAAAAATCCTCTACATATAGAACTCGGATGCGTAAAGTTGCCGATGTTGCCAAATGTTCAAATTAAAAGTGACAAACTTTCGAAAAATCTAAATTTTTATTTTTTTACAAAAAATACTAAATTATTTATAACTGCGCCATTGAACTATTATTAGGAACAAATAAGAGATAACATGTAAGCCAAAATTTTTAAAAAATCTTAAAATTGGCAGAAAACCCTATTCGGCATAATTACCAATTAATGTTATGTATGTGGCACCATCTAGTGGTAATGGCAAAATAGATGTCATATTCGTGTTCGTCATCCCAAATAGTAAGAGTACACCAAATTTCACTTTAATCTGTCCAATTAATTACGGGACACCCTGTATAAGCAATAAAAATTGAGAAGCAAATAAAGGCCCTTATCCAAAGAAACATGTTTACTTACTACCTTAATTGTAATAAATCATTTCGGATTTTTTATTTTCTCTAAATCGAATAAACAATTTATGAAGTAAATCTCCCGCCCTAGGCTCCAGCCTACTTAGCCTGCTGGTAAATCTAACACTGGTTTATAGTCAAGTAAAGCAACAACAAAGCGGCACCTATGTTATACCATGTCTACATGCCGGAATTTCTTGTCTAATCTCTACCTGTTAGACTGTTTCCTTTTTACGCATTGTCTTAGAACCTGTTAATGTGGAAAAACGTGTAATTTATTTTTTTACCATTATGTTAAAAACTATAAATAGTGTAGCGCCTATGTGAATACATTTTTTTAATTCACATAAAAATAACTTTCTGTATCTAATCAGAGCTTTCTCTATGATTAATGGAAGGTACCTGGCACACAAAAGCGAATTTATGGCCTCAGAGCCGATTAAAAAGTTGATTAGGCTGTAAATTATTTTCCAATGCTGGGCAGCGCCAGCGTATACAGAACAGAGTAAAGAAATATGGAACGTATTTTAACACTCACTTGCTAAAAGCTTTACGGGTATATGAGCTTTTGTTACTAATAACTACGAAGCGTGTTTTTTAGTTTCTTAAAACTATATTTACCTATTTTCTAATTATTAGCCCGCCGCCTTTTTACGTCTGATGTCCCTAAAGTGGGGCATTATTTAATTTATGTTTTACCCATCTATTATTGATCTGTAATACCTTAGAAACGGAATTTGTTATGGTAGCAATAATACCTGCTATCACATCTAGGGCCTTATAAGCGGGCATTATGATAATGCCCGCTTATAATGCCCTAATGCGCTAATATGGAAAATTTATTGCTTATCCAATTTTATTTCTCTCACAATAAAGATCAAGTTTATACAAACATTCGTATTAAAATAAAATCAATAACTTACCAGTTCCTGAAAATATGCCATTAAAACGGTTTCGGTTATTTGAAGAATTGCGTTTGCATCTTTCCAAATACCAAATATGCCATATACATTTTGTGGAATTTTTTCCATTTTGAGCAAATCGTTAAATAAAAAATGCCAACTGACTAACTGATAGAAACATCAAAGTCAAACTTAACACCAGTCATTATCTACTTACGTATACAGGTACAGGTGCAACTTATTTTTATATTGCGAATAAATAATGTAATTAGTCATTGAAAAACTCTTTTTGGGTAAAACATAAAGCATTGTATGCACCACGGGCTTAACTGGGCTATGATGCACATCAGGTCGAAATCTAGCCCTCGGGCTATTTCGACCTTCAGGGCATTATAGTCCTAGTAACGCCCTTGATACATAAATAGCTATTTAATATAGTTTTATAAATTTATACGTGCAGGAGTTTTTGATACCTTTTTGCCCTAGGGCGTAAAAGTGCTATTTTACGCTCTCATTTATAAATGCGGGCGTTATTGATACCTTTTGCCCCAGGGCGTAAAATTGTATTTACGTATACATATGTTTATAGGCTTTGTTTTCATAAAAAGATAAAAAAAAATCGCCGCCTTAAGTTTCGTGCTGTAGTTAGGAATCACCCTGTATATCACATATCCCTAACAATAATACCCTTAATTTAATGGAAAGTTACCTTTTCAAACTAAGTTACCTTTGATCAGTGACCCGTTTCCTAATCCGCACGGACTGTTCTTAGCATTCAATTATCCAACATGTTGATGATGCGAACTTTAAGAAGAGGATTTAGCCGCAGGATCCTGCTGCTAGTAGCTGGCAGGATTATGGATCGGGATATAGCACAACAGGATAAGTCGGGTGTAGTGTAAAGGCAATTTTCATTAGCAAAGGTGTTTACGGGCGAACGAACAAGAGATAATTGAATAACTTTTCGGGATATATCTTCTTGGTAAATGTTAATTTTATTTGAAAAACGCTTTTGTTTCCTATGAAAAATTATTTTGAGGCTCAACTAAGATCCGAAGAGGAAATGACCTGCACCCATTTGTTTACCGGATAAAAAGTATTTTATCAGAGACAACAATGAGACGAGTAACTGGTCCTAACAATTTGTCCGTTGTATTTATGTCTTTCTGGTTTAACGCAAGTTCCAATAAATATGTCTTTGTCTTTCATCATGGCAGGCTATCGTAGATGGAGCAGCAATCATCGCTTTGCCCTGGTTGCCAAGTTGTTTACAATTTTTGCATGTAAACTTTAATGTCCTTTTTTGGCTCACATCTAATTAAGAGAAAGAAAATATACCATGAATCGAATATTTTTAACTTGACAACGTTGCCGCAGGCAGTCACGCCGAAATGTTATTCGATATTTGTGGTTGATATTTTTCAATGGCCGATTTGTTTGGACAGTTTGTTTACATTTTCTATGATTTATTGTGTGTTTCGTGGTTTTTACCTTTAATTGGACTTTGAATATTGACTTTTATTAGTGATCACAGTGTATATATTAAATTTGTGCTTTTCAACAGATAATTTAAGGTAATATTGACATGGTTATCTGTAAGAAAAAATCTTTATAAAAACCAAATAAATGACATTTTTAATTAGGTGTGTGTAATTATTGAACTAAACCCCAATATTTTATATTAATAGGAAACAAAACAAGTACCTAACATAGTAGGGCAAAAATAGCACAGCTATATAATTTGAATTTGGCGAGCAAACGATAAAGTCGACTCACGCGCCATCTGCGTTTACCTTCCTTGAAGACAGACAAGGAAGGCCCAGCAGCTATCTCTCTCTCGGATAATTAATTTACATTTAGTTGCTCGTCTCATTCTTGTCTCTGATTTTATATTAAATATAGTATTTATACAAAGGTATTGCCACAGAGTTGCCTACCCAATCAACCAATGTACGTTTTATGTATGTCTTATGTAACTTTAGGATGTAACGTACATCTTATGTACGTACACAAAGGACGTAGTACATCCATAAGACGTTTTATATACGTACACTTTCCGCAAAAATGTACATTTACTGTACGTACATATTGTACGTCTGATGTACGTACGTACTGTATGTTTTATTTACTTACATTTTCTTTGACTATGTATGTATTATGTATGTACATTTTCTTTAATTAAAGAAGTAAGCTGGATGTAAATTAAGCGAAAAAAAGGGACTTTCTAAAATTTAAATGGATTGGATAATGGATAATAATAAACAACTTTAATTTTATTCTGTATAAACCCACTTTTGTAATGCAAAAAAATAAAGACATCTTATTATTTTAGACTTTTTAAGTTGAGAATTATGCAGGTACTATTTTTATTGGCTATGAACTTTTCTTTCTAAATAATTTTTGTAACCCAAAACCTGCGCTTCCTTTTTTGTATTTTCTGTCGTATTGAAAGTAGAATAAATATCATTTTTTTCGCCAAATATCATACTGAAGTAAATAATTAAAATAAGTGTAGTTAATGTCGTCCATAACACTTCTTTTATTTAAAATGGATCTTTAACGTCTTGTCTTATCTTCAAGCAACAACTCATTAGGCTCATCAACTAGTTCAAGCTTATAATTCCTCGCTATTTATTTGAAAAATCCGCACAATTTAATGGAAAACGCAAAAAAGTTAACTTAATATCTAATATTTTATATTTAAATTCTATAATAAAATCCCTTTCTAATAACCAAGCATAAAGTACTGTGAAATGATCATTTTTTCACATTTCCGAATTTCTAGATTGAATAACTCTGCAATTTATGTGTTCATAAAGACGACAAAGTGTTTTAATATAACAAAAAAAAAATAATATCTAATATTTTATATTTAAATTCTATAATAAAATCCATTTTTAATAGCAAAGCACAACATACTGTGTAATATTTATTTTTTTCACAACATCCGAATTCTCTAGACTGAATAACTCTGCAATCTATGTGTTCATAAAGACAACAAAATGTTTTAATATTACAAAAAAAAATCTAAAAGAAAAAAACAGTGAGCTGCCACTGGTATAAGGAGCATTTTTTTCTGCATTCTTATATCCCCAAGCATAATACAGCATATTGCTCAATCTATACCGTTCGTCAATTGGCAAACCATCCAAAACTTGCCCTCAAGTGAGGATTATTCTTGAATTCATCAGTCAAGAGCTCCCGAACGTATGCCGGTGTTTAAACATGCCCCTTGTCCTATTTCAAAAATAGGCCTCATTGGTGCCCTAAGGGCTGGCTATGTTTGAAAAAGACATACAGTACTTTAGAATAAATAAAATACATTATGTTTCATTTATAGACAGTGAAATAATTAAGAAGGATTATCTGTTTTTGAGATTTTAAAACCATATGTTTGTTTATTGTAGTTTAAAGCTGTTTTGAAGTTTACTTAAAACAGCTTTACAGTTTGAAAGTTTTTTTGCATGCAATTTTTTCTTGCTGCAATTTCTCAATCGGAGTACGCGCATTTTTCTCTTTTTAAAAATTGCTGCAAAGTGCGCGTGTGCAGATCGAAAAATTGCAGCAAGAAAATTTTCATGCATAAATCTTTAAACTGTAAAAACAGCTTTAAATGACATTTTTGTTACTGCAAGTTTTCTTGAATGCAATTTTATTTTATTTTTTTATTTAAAAATGAATTATTGTAATTTGTTTTGACAATAAGGTGTACCAACTTGCCGACATTTTTTAAACAACTATAATTAAATTATTTTGTAAAAATCCATAAGAAAACATTGAATTGCACATTTTTTTTATTTGTTATTTCTAACAATTCTTTAACCAACTCTCGACGCTTCTAGATTAAATTACAGTGACAAGTTTTTTTTTTTTAGGTTGGTATCCTAAATATCACTAAAATGATCACCAAAATAGCAGGGTTTTTGCCAAAGTTAATTTATATTAAGGAGACTACAGTAAAAAGCATAGGAACCGGTCATTTGATTGGTTTGAAGCGCCACAGACGGTCTTGCAAAACTGTCACATTGGGGTGGTCATGGTTAGTTCTGGTTAAGTAAATTTTTTTTTAATTCCTTAGAGGCAGGACCGGCCCGAGGGGTGAGCCGGTGAAGCGACCGTCTCAGGCGGCATGTTTACAGGGGCGGCAAAATGATCCTCTTTAATGTAAAGTTACTTTTTAAATTTTTTAAAATTTAAATGTAGTGGAATTTAAAAGTGGGCACCTTTTTTTTCTTGGTTTCAAAAATATGTGTGAAGGAGGAAGGAAAATGCAATAAATAACTGGTGGGGAGCTTTTTTTTGCTCTTCAAAAAATGTTGACCCTCAAATTTTATTTCCTTGTAGGGGCGGCAAACTTGTAGCCGCCTCAGGCGGCACTTTCCCTCGAGCCGGCCCTGCTTAAAGGAAAGTGACCAAATATGGAATAGTATCCCTAATATGAAATACCGGCATTTTTCTTAAACGGAAACTCACACACGCAATTAGGGGTTTGTCTCTTATTTTTTAATGCCCATTCGCGAGTAGAAGTGGTAACATGCCAGTAGAGCAAACCCTTTCGTCCATGCAGTAACGTTTTGTTATATCGCTTTCTCATAACTTTTTAAGGTTTTTAAAAAATACTACTATACTAATTGTCCGAACGTACTTTATTTTTGGGATACAGAAAGTTAAAGTTTTTGAAAAAAAAAAATGATATCTCACCAAAAACAAAAAATGTAATTTGTAACTTTAATTGTTTGTTTGTAAGGGATACTCTTCGGAAATACCTAACTAACCATAAAAATTTATTCACAATCAGAAAGTTACACTCAAGGTTAGTTTATATTTATAAGGTTCAGGGCCGTATTAAGGGTATGAGGCGCCCTAGGCTAGAATTCCCAGAGCGCCTATTTTCAAAAAAAAAAAAAAAAAAAAAAATCCCCGCAGAAAGATTAGTTCTAATCCCCACCCGACCTAAACTTTTTTAGAAACTTCCCTGTGTAGCGCCTATTACTCCACTATTTGGCGCCTATTTTTTTCATGGCGCCCTAGGTTGTAGCCTAGTCATCCTAATGGATAATACGGCACTGATAAGGTTGCGACATATCCTCAACTTTAAGGCGGTTCGAGTTCGGGGACGCAAGGGCAGGCACTCCACGCAGAAAAGTTGGCAAGACTGGGTAAAATCAAAGCTGATGATCAATCAAGTGGCGTCTAGAATTTGCGCATTTCATTTTGCATTGTGTTGAAAGTGATATTTGTTGAAAGATGTAATTCCAAATGTTTTTTATTTAAAATAAAAGAATTTACAACTTAATAATAATTAAAACTGTTGTGTAAACGCTTGTTCTACTAATACAATAAACTGTATATCTCCGGCACTGAACAACATGGCCGAAAAATGGGAGATGTGACGTCATAACACGTCAAAGCAATATGGCCGAATGTCGCGACCCTATATAGACCGACTTTGAGTTGAATAACTTTATAAAATGACTGGAGTAATGAAAACAGGCCAAGTCATGTCTAACCTAATTTCAGGTCTTATACATATTTGGATTTTGTACAGAACTTGGCGCCCGTTTAGATCTCCATTTTTTTGCGGCGAAGCCCACAGCCAAGCATAATTTTAGTAATGAACTTAGCTCACCTTTTTCACATTTATGTTTTTGGTGGGATCTATTATACCAGTTTGTATGGTGTCACAATTTAATATTTTGTGAGTGAGTTCTGGTTAGTTCTGGCACAAATTATCAGAATATAGGTTCGTTTTGTTTCTAAAATTTAGAACGGTTCGTGTTCAGTTCCAGTTATGCGCCAGAACTATATGTGCATAAAGTTGAAGTTTCGAATCATCCCAGAACAGTTCAAACGATTCGAAAACCAAAACACGCTTAGGTATATTTTATATGCCTTGTATTCGTATTTAATAACATTGTTTCAAAATACCTTTATCTTTTTGTTTGGTTCACTTACCATAACTCCACCAAAATCCATAATTAAAAACATAAACCACACAAAATCCAAAAAAAAACAATCTTTCAAAAAATAGGGTTAAATTTGTTGAAAAATAAAATGTAACGCGCAGACTCCACCAATTAATTCAGAATCAGTTCTTACAGTTCCTACTCAAGGGTTAGAACTGCTGTTACCGTTCTCGAATCGTCCAAAACTAGTTCACAAAATAAACCAAAACAGCAAGCATCCAATACGGAATCGGTTCTAAATGAACCAAAATACTTTATACCCGACTGCGCAGGCTCGAACTGTTCTAGAATCGTTTCAATCGGTAACCAAAACGAACCTTATGCGAAACTAAGCGTGTTCGTTGAAATCTTTCACCACTATCGTCCCTCCCACTGCGTAGTGGACACAAGAATAAATATATTAATTCTTGTGTAGTGGATATACACGTTACGTGAACTAATGCTCATCTAGGTGTCAGTTAGTCCCATACTTTTGTTGGTATAGAACGTGAGCATAAGTTAGTTAATTGTGTTTAGTTGTTTGTGAACTTTTATGTTTTTATTATTAAAGTGTTAATATATTTTTTTAATTTATAGCCGCACTGCCATTTAAAAGACTATATTTTAAGTTAAAAAAACAAGGTGTTTTTTCAGTATTTAAAAAAATTACATTCTTCCAAATAAAAAAAAAAAAACAAATCAATTAGGTTATTACTAAGGCCACATCTGCATTGCTTTAAAAGATTGCGTCGGGGTTTCTTTAGAAACTTGTGTTACTCGTCTTTCAATTATTCTGTTTTAATCCCCAGTTACACAAAACTTTTTAATACACAATTAAGCTAAAAACGGAATACAATTAATTAATTTAATAAGCAGTTTTTAAGCAAGGTTTTTTTAATGGCTTTTTGTTAAACATTCTAAACCCCCATTAGTTTAATCGTTTTTAAAAATGTTTTGTGCAACCAGGTATAGACATTTTATTACAGGTTGATCTTAACGTGACATCTACTAACAATATTTTACCGTTCAAAGAATGGGTAAAATTTTTAGTTTGTAATATTTTTTAATAAAGAAATATTTAAATTCCCAATTAGTGCGTATTATTCTTTTGTTCCGTTTTCCACACATAAAAAAGCTGCATAATTAGTTACTATAAAAGTCTATCTCTCCTTAGCGCCTTGGTGCGGTTTAATCTTTTACAAATTTAAAATATTACGATCCATACATTGGTGCAGATGTTCCATTTATTCTTTCTCAAGGTCATAGAAACAAGTAAGCGTAATTTGCCGCACTTTCGCATCTGTATATTCTGATAATTTGTGGTTGTGGTTAGTATAATAAAATAATGATGAAGTAAAAGAGCAAAGCAAGGATATTTAGAACGTAGTATATCCTGCCTATTAATGCCTCATTATAAAGAAAATCTCTTTATTAATTTATGTAATACAAACAATAAATTAATGCATAGTTATTATTATAATGTTGTTTTATTTAATTTGCGACATTTGCATAAATTCCAGCTGGTGTTAGGCGTTTTATTTTGCATAACAGTTGCAGTTGAGTGAAAATAATTTATTAATTTTATTGAATTTATTTATTAAATTAAGCGTTTAAATAAAGAAATAAAAGAAAAAAATGTGTCATTGCTTTTTTAACTACTAAACATTATATAACACTTTTGCTTGAATGTTTTTATAAAAGGATTGTTTATACAGTGTGTCTACGTAAGTTGGCGTCATATGGAAAACTTTTTTAATATTAATTTTACAAAAAGTTATTTTTTATAAAAAGCTCTGCATGGTGCAAAACTTAAAATGCAATCATCAGATATCAAATTGTATCTGCCGTCTACAAGGTTTGGTCAAAAATGTAAATTTTGCTTAAGAGAAAAGTGGCTGTATTTTTGCTAATATCAAAAATTGTTATGAAGAAAAGATGTTTAGAATTTAAAATTACATTTAAATGTGCCTGTTTATTTCCTAAACAATTTTTTTTCTTCTACGATAATCGAGAAAATTTAAGTTTGTACATTAGTGTATTATTCTGGTGTTGATAACAATAAATGTAAAAAGTATATATATTTAAAATTGTCCTATGAAGTTAATAATTATAAAATCTATTAAACTAGCGTTTCTTAACCTTTTTCAGTCCCTGGACCCCCAAGAAAATCCAGGACAATTTCAAGGCCTCATTAATAAAAAACACAATTAAATTAGGACAATTTATTGAAGTACATACCGACGCGTGCGTGATCGGTGATATTTATTTAATAATTTAAACGAACATAGATAAGATACCGCGGACCCCTAACACATGGTCGCGGACCCCCAGGGGTCCGGGGACCACAGTTAAGACACGCTGTATTAAACTAATTTACAAACCAAAGTTGTTACCATTATCGAAAAAAAAAAGAAAAACAAAGTTGACAAAAATTTGACATATAATGTCAAACGGTTTTTAATTAATTTAATCTCCTTAAACTAAAGCTAAAAATTTTTATTTTCATTTAATTTTATTTTAATAACGTCAACGTCAAGAAACGTCGATTTTTAGTTTTCTAGTTACTTATTTAAATTTTTTTGGGGTTTTTTAAATTCTGTTTTAGAAAAAAATACTAATTGGCGTGTACCCAAATCAACTGAAATTAATCCGCCGAACTAATACAGAATATATCTTCAAAATATACATAGGTACTTTACTCTTGAACAAAAATTATATTTTTAAACAAACCTTGTAGATGACAGTTGATTGATACAATTTGCATTAGAAAGAGAATTACCCTTCCTTATTTTTTTGTGAAACCGCCTTCCAAACTTTACTGATTGAAGAAGGTTAACACATGCAAAGAATACCAACCCATAGAACCCCACAAGTGAGGTTTACCTGGGTACCTACCCTGACCAACAGATGGCGAAAGTAGTACGATGTCGCTTTGCTATTACGATTACCATCAGAAATTGATAGCAGTCGCTGACGAGCAGTCGGCCCGATCAGTTAGAGTGAGGATATACGCAAAATTTAATAAAAATAAAATCCCCGATAAATGGACCCAGTATCCATAAAATTATTACATTTATTATTTCAGAATAGGATATATCGATGCGTTTTTACAAAACATCGTAAGCGACATTCGCCAATTTTACTGGAAACGATTTTTCTTCCCATCGCGTTATTTTTAAGAGGATGCCGTAGCACGTTAAATTCGCTAAAATGCGATTCGCTGCCGTTTTTAAATATTTGTTTGGGAAAAAAGTTGTATATAGGAAAGTTTCTTAAAATGATCCAAAGATTATCGGAAAGTTGCTTATTTTTACGGTTTTGTAATTTTGGGAAATTTCATGTGTTAATTATTAACATTACCAAAAGTCAATTAACTTTCCGATAATCTTTGGATCATTTTAAGAAACTTTTCTATATACAACTTTTTTCCAAAACAAATATTTAAAAATGGCAGCGAATCGCGTTTTAGCGAATTTAACGTGCTACGGGATCCCCTTAAAGAAAGATCTGAATGTTTTTATTTTAGATTTCTTCTTAATTTGAATTACAAAATAAACATATTTAACATTTAATGTCAAAATTTTCAGAATCTCCTAAAAAAGCTAAAAATTTTAAAATTCTAAACCTAAATAATAGTTAATTTTTAATTTTTTTATTTTTATTCAATTTATCTTGACAACGGTAGCATACTTGCCACCAAAACTTCGATTTTTAGTTCCCTATTTACTTGCTTTATTTTTTTGGTACTTTTAATTTATTTTTTGGCGTGTACCCAAATAACTACGATTAATTAAATGAACTGCCGAACCAATATAGAACATATCTTCATCTGAAATAAAGCCAATAAAAAAAACGTTTCCCGTAAAACTGACGAATGTCGCTTACGATGTTTTGTCAAAAACCCATCGATATATCCTATTCTGAAATCATAAATTTAATAATCTTATCGATGCTACCCTTTATCGGGGATTTTATTTTTATTAAATTTTGCGTATATCCTCACTCTAACTGCTCGTCAGCGACTGCTATCAATTTCTGATGGTAATCGTATTAGCAAAGCGACATCGTACTACTTTCGCCATCTGTTGGTCAGGGTAGGTACTAAACATTTTTAGGGTACGCTGAAATATCACTTGTGGAATTCTATGGATTGGTATTCTTTGACACATGTCATAGGTTTTCAAAATATTAAAGCATTTGCGTCAAGCGCAAATATATTTAGATGTAAATTAAACAAATTAAAATAAACAAAAACATTAACTAAATATTTATCCTTTTTCTGTTCTGCAGACTACTTGAGCCTTTTCAATTTCAGATAATTGAAGTGACATTTTGACAAATACAGTTATAAACATTGCCACCCAGATATTTTAAAGAACGAGTGCAATGCCAATTTTTCTTTATTGAAAACCCATCACATTTAATACCCTTTAACAAAAATCAATCATAAAGGCTTTGACGCAAAAATTAGGTAGGTTACTTTTTTTAATACAATAAAAATTTTTATGAATATAACCCAGCAAACACTATTTGCCGGCAATATACATTTTTCATATTGGCATTGATGGTAAAGCATTGGCAATTGGTGGCAATATTATGCCAACATCTAATACGCATTAAAAAGTTAACCCTAAATAAACACTCAATTACCAATAAATTTTACATGCAGGCGAGTTGGCGGCAAGCATACAAAAAGGCGGCATACCAATCCTGATTAAATAAAGCACGCGTTTTTGTTGCAGGCAAATAAATATTGGATTTTTGAAGGCAAACCTTCAACGCATATTCATACTTTTTAAACCATATTATTAACATTGGTATTTAACTAACATTTGAGCAATTTTTTGATCTGTGATATTTATAATGGCGGCTAAACAACATTATATTATGTTTTTTACATAATTTAAAGGAAATGGCCTTTTTCTAACATTTTATTGATACAAATCATGCAAATAAAAATTAAGTCAAACAAAATGTTTATTATGTATTTTTGAGAGAATAAAATAAAATGATGGTAAAATTAGCTAGGTTAATTTCAACGATTTCGACCAAAGGTGATAAATTCAAATTTCCCGCTTAGCCGAAATACAAGATTTGACAATTTGACAGATGAGGCAACCTTGCTTTTGTTTGGCCGCTTTGTGCAACTGTTTTCTACGTGATTTTCTAGCTTTTTAGTTTCTTTTTTAAAGAAAAGAGTTTTTAGTAGACATAATATTATGTGTATTCATTACCTAATTAGTGTGTGTTGTGTTATTAATTAGTGATGGCCAGTCAAGAAGGCGGGTTATTCAAGTATACTGTTAGGAGCTGTAAACATTTTGTTTAAAACCTTTTTAATTTGTAGTTACCTAAAAAAATTATATGAAATCAGGGAGTTACCTTATTGAAAGTTTTAAAGACGTGTTAATAAAAAAATTATATATATTTAATAGTTTTTTTTTGACATTTAACTCCTTTAAAATATTTCTCCCTATGTTTTGGATCTGAAAATTGAGTGTAAGTGTCCCTTAAATATTTACTATTTTAAAGTGTTTTCTTTTGATTTACTATCTTTTTTTTAATTTTATTACATACTCTTTATTTTTTTTTTTTTGGTTTATTGTTACGGTATAAAAATTTATATTATGTAATTTTTTTATTGATGAAGTTTTACTGCCTTTTTTATCATTTTTTCGATTACAAAATTCTAAATATGTTATTAAACTTTTGGGACATTCAACTTATAAAACTTGCAATACTTATTTAATGATAAATGCCATTATCCTAAACGCATTTTTCCATCATAAATTATTAATGACGGATGCCATCACATTATCTGCAACACGTGGCCTACTTAATAACGGCCAATTGCCCAGTTTCGCGTCTTTTTGATACCTTTTTCCCAATGCCTTGCCATTAAAGAGTGTTGGCAATGCCAGTAAATTAAATGTACAACGACTGCAAAAAATGTTATATGGGAACTGTATCAAATAATTACCTCACATGTGGCCAAATTTAAAGAATTATAGCAAAACTGATAAAAAAGCTTCTTTTGTTCATCACTTTGAAGTTTCATCAAATCAAAAATATTTCCCAAGCCGACCCTGTCTTCTATCCCATTTCTTTACCCTCGATTTCAAACGTATCCCGGACGGCGATCCTTCGGGCTCCCCTTCCGCACGGCATCGCCCGGGGCTGGGCGTGTCTCAGGGCCCGCAATTTCATTGGCTAAGGCGGGGCCCCTGGTCACAAGCCCCAGGGCGTCCCCCTTACCCCGAGCTGGTCCTGGAGTATAATAGGGCCTAAAGGGATAAACTCTTACAAAGCATAGAGCTGCAATTTTTAAATAGAGAGAACAAAGGAATATTTGGATGTGACTGACAGCCGTTACAATTTCAAATAATACTTTACCTAGTGAATCTATAAAAAAAAACCAGATATTTTATGATATTTAGATGAGTTATTACAGAATGTCCCAGAACTGAAAAAAAATACTCTAGCAAGCAAAAAAGTCAAGTCACTTAGATATTGTGATTCCCTTAGCTTAGCCAATGTTTGCCAAACTGTAAATAATTGTTCATAGACAATGGCGTAGCAAGGGATGGGCGAACTAAGTAAAAAAAAAGGAACATTACTATTTAAAGCTAATCAAAAATTCCACTATTATTGTCTAGGCCATTGCTATATATTTTTAAAACCAAATTTGTTGCCTTTCGGACACAACGCCCATACGTTATAATCTTAAATAATTATTGTTACGTGAACTGAGTCTCACCAGCATATGACAGTTAAAAAACTTACCTATTTATTGGAAAGGCTGTCAAAAAATAAGGAATTTTTGGTCACACTAGTTTACTTGTTTCGCAGCCAACTAGAAAAACACACAAATAAAAAGTTACTATGTCCTAAACTACGTTATTTTTATCTTTTTATACATTGTTAAAAGCTTATAAAACGCATTTTTAAAAATGTGATAGCAAACCATATATATATATATATATATATATATATATATATATTATCACCTTTTTAAAAATGCCTTTCGCATCCTGCCTGCGCATCTATATACGCGCATTTACTTCTGACGTCACGACGCAGGCACTGTGACTCTAAATTTTCGTGATTATTTGTGATATTTATTCACCAAACCTAACTATGTGAACAAAAGTATAATTTTTACGAACTTCAATCCATGATATTAATTTTAAAAGGTTCCTTGTAATCCATTTTGATAAAACTAATTAAAATATCTTAAATAGTGCCACTAATGTAACAAAAATGAAAAATAAACTATATTTTCCGTAGAAACCTTTGATTATTTATTGAGAGGCGAGGGGGGTAGAGGGGTTTGTTTGGATTTCATTCAAAGCTTTAAAAGTATACCTCTAGAGTCAGCCTTTATGGCAGTGTGAAAAAGCGCATGAGAAAGAAATATGACAAGAGTATAATCTATCGCTTTTGGTCCTGCTAACCACTATGATTATGCAGAGCTAAAGTTTATTGCTTTTGAAGCATGCGATTGTTTGCATAGCTAAGCGGCAAGACTGCTCTAATAGGCATGTTCTTGGGGTAGAAAAACGTCAACGTCGTGTGACGTCACACTAAATGCGCGTATTGGCGGGGTTCCATTTTAATAGAAGGAACAGTTTAAAAATGTAAATTCGGTGCTCTTTGATAAGAAAAAAGTCACAAAAGAGTTTAAAGCAAATAAATCGGCATGCTTGTCTTCGCGGCCGCCTTTGCTATATTTCTTTTATGATATGCTGGTTGATGCAGCTGGTCATCGCACTATAGAAATTATTTTTTTGGTCAAAATTCTGAAACTTATCAATCTAACTTAAAATGAGGTGCTTTTTACTGGAAAAATATTATAAATTATTACAAATGCTTTTGGGAACCTAAAACTTATTATATGTTATTATAAATTTACACCCCCTTAACATTATTATTTTTTATTGTACAAAATAAACTAAAATGTCAGCTTGTTTGGTTAATTTGGTAGTATTACAATCAGTAATCCGATGATTATGATCTCATATGATATACAGAGTACGACCAGAGGCGCATTTACATATTTGCCGCCAGTAGGCTATTTTATTTTTGCCGCCCCTTTCTTCTTCTCTTTTTTCCTTCAACAAAAAAAAAGGTCTTTCACACAATTTCCATTTCTTTCCATTATAAATTACAAAATTGAATTCGAAATCCATTAAGACATAATCTGCCGCCCCCAAAAAAATGTCGCCATAGGCTTCAGCCTACTCAGCCTTTTGGTAAATGCGCCACTGGGTACGACAATAGATATTATTTTTTTAAATGGAATACCCTGAATATTATATCACCACCAAAAAATCTTTTAAAATGCTTTAAAAAAATACTACATTTGATGTGTCTATCTCAATTAGTTTCGGAAATATGACCATCCAAATCTGAAAAATAATTTTAAATTATTCTTAGAAGCGTAATAGAGATACATCTTCCCAACTTTCTTTATCAACTTTAAAATAAACATAATTGAAGGCGCCAAATAGTCCCAGTCACTGACGCGCCTCATATAATTCACAAATTCTCTCTCTTAACGTATAAAATAAATAAAAACCCTGTTTTGTTGGGTAGATTGTGTAGAATCCATATCTTTCATCAGAATGCTTTTATCTTTTAGGATATACAGTGTAGGACAAAACATATTAATTTTTAAAATGAAAAACCTTGTACATTATAAAAAAACTTGTATCTGTCCTTACACTCAGAAGTAGCAAAAAGTAGGAAGGCAATTGTAAGTACAAAAACTGATAAAGAAAAAGGTAAAAAAATCTTTGACAAAACTAGCGAGACTTCGCGAGACTGCATCGGAAACACAACAATAGCTCTTATTATGTAAACTCTTTTACTTTTTTTAGTAAACAAGGCTAATAATAAACTAGGTAGATTAAATGTTGTATATTTATGTTTACTTAAAATACATTTTCAAGTTTCTTATTACCCCAATAAAAGTCGTCATATCCTTTTATAATTTTGCGTACATGTAGTTTGAAGTATCTACTTTGAAATACACAGCATAAGCCATTAAAATTTCAAAGTTGCTTTTTGGCCAAAATAATGGATTTCTATCCCATAGTGTATCGGCGCGTCGCTGTAAAGGATAGCGGTGCCTTTGTATAAAATAGTCCGATTGCAGGCGGCCTTTTTTATGTTTTTTTGTATTATTTTCAAAGGGTACCGAATTTGCGCTTTTAAAATGTTCTTACTATGTAAACTTCTTTCCGGAGAATTTTGACTCGTCGCCTAAGTGGGCAAGCACCTTTAACCGTCTCTGTATAGCTTCAGCTGTTTCCAAGTTTCCGGTCCCTGCACTAAATATCGAATCAAACTCACCCTGTATTATAATTAATATCGATTTAAATAGTTTATGTCAAAAAACTTCTAGATACCAAGTTTTATTTTTAGTTTTAAACGTGTAAAAATTGTTAATTTTTAAAACCACTTAAAAAATGTGTAAAAATACTGTAGGTCTGTAGGTCGTAGGTATATTACAACTTCAGCTAAATTCAATATAGCAAAATTGTTAAAGGTCTGTATAGAGATCTCGGTTTTCCAGGAAAGTGGAAAATCAACTTATCGAATCACTGGCCAAGCACTTTCCCCCATTTCCGCTTCGTTTATGGTTAGTTTCCTTTCTTTACGAAATTTTATTGAGTGTTTTCTTAGAGAAAATTTAATATTCGGATCGTTTATTTTTAAATTTTTGTTTTAAAATTCTGAGTAAAAACGAAGAAAGTTATTTACAATAAACTTTAAAAATATCTATATAAAAAGAAAGGTAATATTTAAAGCTTATTATATTTTTTGATATAGTGTGTCCCAGGATAGGTGTTACAAGAGGACAAATGGACCAATAATTTATGAATTTTAAAACGAATTTTTTGGGAAAAGTGGTCGCATGGTCTAAAACTAATGAATACAAAACTTTACTTTATTTGCTATTATACAGGGCAAGTTATAACTAAATAATATCAATTGGAGTAAAATGTATTTATTAGTTTTGGATCATGAATGAGTTTTCCCAAAAGGACGTTTAAAAACTCCAATATTTTTGTTACATTTGTCCTCTTGTAACACCTATCCTGGGACAAACTGTACATATATTTGGTTATATAAGTACCTACTTGTTTTACTAAAAAAACTTACTTTACAAAGTAAATGGTGCTCGAAATGGTATACGGAGACTTTTGTGCTGACTGTATATTTCATTAAGAAAATTTAATTTTAGGTCTAATTACCAAATATTTTTCTACCTGATGGCCATTTTTAACTTTTTTCCCTGTGGGCCAAATGGTCCCCAGTCCAGAACTGAAAATAAGTAACACCTATTAAACGCCTAAAATTTTTCAAAATTGACAAAGCTCAATAAGAAAGTTAACTTTATTTTTTACCACTGATATTTTTGTAAAAAAATCGTAACTACATTTTCTTTTACCTTTTTTCGTCAGTCTTGGTCGCTCATATAAATAGGTAAAGAACGAGTATTAAAAAAATTTGCCGCAGTAAACATAATTATGTATAGTAAGAACATTTTAAAAGGGCAAATTCGGTACCCTTTGAAATTAATACAAAAAAACATAAAAAGGCCGCTTGCAATCGGACTATTTTATACAAAGGCGCCGCTATGCTTTACAGCGACGCGCCGATACACTATGGGATAGAAATCCATTATTTTGGCCAAAAAGCAACTTTGAAATTTTAATGGCTCATGCTGTGTATTTCAAAGTAGATACTCCAAACTACATGTACGTAAAATTATAAAATGATATGACGACTTCTATTGGGGTAATAAGAAACTTGAAAATGTATTTTAAGTAAACATAAATATACAACATTTAATCTACTTAGTTTATTATTAGCCTTGTTTATTAAAAAAAGTAAAAGAGTTTAAATAATAAGAGCTATTGTTGTGTTTCCGATGCAGTCTCGCGAAGTCTCGCTACTTTTGTCAAAGATTTTTTTCCTTTTTCTTTATTAGTTTTTGTACTTACAATTGCCTTCCTATACTTATTGCTACTTCTGAGTGTAAGGACAGATACAAGATTTTTTTATAATTTACAAGGTTTTCCATTTTAAAATTTAATATGTTTTGTCCTACACTGTATATCCTAAAAAATAAAAGCATTCTGATGAAAGATATGGATTCTACAGAATCTACCCAACAAAACAGTGTTTTTTATTTATTTTATACGTTAAAAAAAAAAAATTGGGAAGATGTATCTCTATTACGCTTCTAAGAATAATTTAAAATTATTTTTTAGATTTGGATGGTCATATTTCCGAAACTAATTGAGATAGACACATCAAATATAGTATTTTTTAAAGATTTTTTGGTGGTGATATACTATTTAGGGTATTCTATTTAAAAAAATCAAACCTATTGTCGTACCCTGTATATAGAAAGAATACTACCGAATTAACCAAACAAGCTGACATTTTAGTTTATTTTGTACAATAAAATAGCTATTTACGTTACTAGACCGGAAAATGGTATTTTACGGGTCGACGAAAACATTTACAGGGCGAGCCGTAGGCGAGTCCTGTAGTTTTGAGGAGACCCGTAAAAATTATTTCCGGTCGAGTATCGTACATAATTTTTTTTTAATTGACCGGAAAAAACTGTGTAAATTTTTAGTGTTATATTTAAACGACAATAAGGCAAGTACAACGAGGTTCTTTTGACAAAATGTATTTTTTCTAAATTACTTACGAAACTATAAATAATTAAGTGAATAGGAACTACAAACGAAAACGAATTATAATAATATTAGTGGGCAATAAATTGAAAGTCACCTTGGACGCTGCTTCAATTATTTCATCTGGATTTTCCATGTCTGACTCCATTTTGGCAAAATGATGCTTTCTTTACTTTACAATATCTTGAACTGTCAAATAGTAACAATTGAACTCTGACAATTTTTGTCATGGCTAACAGGATTTTTTGATATCAGGGACCGGAAAGTAAATGAGAGACCGGAAAGTAAACTAGGGACCGGAAAGTAAATTAGTCCTGTAAAATAGCATTTTCCGCTTAAAAATTGAGTGGAAAATTCAATTTTCCGGTCAATTAAAAAAAAAATAATAATGTTAAGGGGGATGTAAATTTATAATAACATATTATAAGTTTTAGGTTTCAAAAAGCATTTGTAATAATTTATAATATTTTCCAGTAAAAAGCACCCCATTTTAAGTTAGATTGGTAAGTTTCAGAATTTTGACCAAAAAAATTAATTTCTGTCCCATAGTGCGATGACCAGCTGCATCAACCGGCATATCATAAAAGAAATGTAGCAAAGGCGGCCGCAAAGTCAAGCATGCCGATTTATTGGCTTTAAACTTTTTGTGATTTTTTTCTTATCAAAGAGCACCGAATTTACATTTTTAAACTGTTCCTTCTATATAGCTTTGTATGTATGTTTGCCTCTGTTGTCATAATTTCCTCATCAAGTTACAATGTTACCTACTTTTAATTAACCGTGTATACAAATACACCTTTAAAATAATAAGTACCCGCTTTATTTTGCTGAAACTCCCCAACATTTATTCGACGCGTTTACAAGGGACATTTTAGTTTATTTTTTCTCGTTTAAAACTACCTACTTATTATGTTTATGACAAAAGGTACCACCACGACAACCATACCACTTACAATACTTCCAGATTTCAAAATTAGACCGAACCAAGAAGTACCACTTACCGCAGCTCCCATCTGTCACGATTCCGGCATTTCGTTGGGTTCTTGCATTCCGGTACCCGCAATTATTTTAAGTAGTACGCTGGCAGTACCCACTGGCGAAGTACTACGGGCGTTTCGCCCCCTCCAACATCCCCAGGAAGGCGTACCGTATGACCGGTAGGAAGTACTTATTGTTGTAAGAGAGTATCGTACTGGTCAATGTGGTACCAGAGGCTGGTGCGAATCAGATTTTGTTTTAATCAAAGAGAATGTAATAAACGCAATGGCATTTCTTGTTATACAGGGTGGTCAAACTTAACTCAGCACTATTGCTAACTTCTTTATTATTAGAGATACGGGTCGGTCAAATTAGAGAAGTAGTAGTATTTTTCGCTTATTATCGCGCTGTCAATAGAAAAATAATTAAAAATCTGGTTTTAAGTTTATTGCAAAAATGTAATTTTACGAAAAATAGTTTTTCTTTTTAAAAAGTTCTGCATGGTCAAAAACGTAAAAGCAATCATTAGATATTTATTTTCTTCAGTAGTATACGAGGTATCTCAAAAAACATGAATTTTGTTCAGGAGGAAAGTACCGTTATTTTTGAAAATATCGAAAATTACTATTAAGAAAAATAATTTTTTAAATAAGTAGGTAAACTTATTCATTTTCAAGGAAAAAGTTTTTTTATTTGTTATGATAAAATGATGAAGATTTAAATTTGTACATTTGTAAATATCTGTTTCGAAAAAAAATATCTAAAGAAAGCTTAAGAACTCTCACAACAGTGAAAAGTCACAGAAACGCTTCTAAATAAACGAGCTTCCAAATTTAAGGGTTATTTTCAATTTTAAACATTATTCCTTAATAATAATTTTCGATATTTTCAAAAATAAGGGTACTATTATTGTAAACAAATTTACATTTTTTGAGAATATCTAATGATTGCATTTTAGGTTTTAGGCCACGCAGAACTTTTTATAAAGAATAACTTTTTTTTTTGTAAAATTAATAATAAAAAGTTTTCCATATTATGTAGAGAACTTGGGCGGACACACTGTATATGTGCTCTCGATTTTTCCTACAATTCATACTTTTCTCATTCTCCATATCAACTTGCCCCCCTGATCCATCGGCTGGCGACGGCCCTGAATACATTGTATTGCAATAATTTCAATTTAATTCATCAAAAACACAATCATGTTCCTTGTCGCGAAAAAATCATTAAACACTCATCCTTTGCTTATGAGTGGCCAGGTTTTGCAGAGCGGGGACAAATTTACCCTTGTGGGCGTCACATTTGAGAATAACCTTAACTGGCATAAACACATTGTATTTATAGTCACCGCGGCTTCAAAAGCTTGGATTTCTTTTCCGAGCCAAAAATATTTTTCTCCTTCTAATTTATACTCTGTATGTGTCCCAAATTCGACCCTCTCTGGAATATTGTTCTCATGTCTGGGGAATGGCATCCCCTACAACCCTCAGCATTCTTGATGCCATTCAAAGAAGGGCTGTTCGTCTTATTAATGATTCTTTACTTACTCAAAGACTTCCTTCTCTTGCCCATCGTCGAGCTGTGGGAGATCTATCGCTCTTCTATAGATACTTTTACGGTTTCTGCTCGGACGAATTATCCAGTATAGTCCCTCCTCTTGCAGCTCCCAACAGAGAAACTCGTGGTGCCGCGCGTATGCATCCCTATACGGTTCAATTGGACAAGCCCCGAACTTCCCATTTCGTTCGTTCTTTTATCCCTAGAGTTTCTAGACTGTGGAACCTACTGCCCGCGGAGGTCTTTCCTTTCCCCCAAATCTTCAAGTATTTAAGTCCCGTGTCAACAAACTTCCTCTTACCTCGCTTAAGACACCCACGGTACGTTAGTATTTAGGGTTTCAGCCTTCGTGGATTGTCCAAAGATAAAAAAAAATAAAATAAAAAGTAATAGGAATAACCGCCAACAACAAAATAAATACGGCTCTGTCACGGCTAATACTTTTATAACTTTATTTCATGTCAATATCCCATCTCAGGTCAAGTCATTTTCTTAGATCGTGAAAAGAACTAAAACATATTTTTGGATATATTAAAATAGTCTTATTGCGACCCTGATTACTCAATAACAAACAATAACCGGTTTAAAAATGCATTGGGTTGTCCGCTACATTATCCCCCAACCCCTTTCACCCTCGTCCAAAAACTGCAACATTACAAAATAAAAAGCTTCGCCTTGAGCGACAGCCACCGTTGTTTGCTTGAATGTTTACTCTTCTTCTTAACCAGGGCGTCTCAGTCAGCCCAATCGTATATGGTTGTTTTATCTCTAGTAAAGAATACCCATTTGAGATGAAAATACATTTGGTATAGTAAGAACATTTTAAAAGCGCAAATTCGGTACCCTTTGAAAATAATACAAAAAACATAAAAAAGGCCGCCTGCAATCGAAATATTTTATACAAAGGCGCCGCTACCCTTTACAGCCACGCGCCGATACACTATGGGATAGAAATCCATTATTTTGACCAAAAAGCAACTTTGAAATTTTAATGGCTCATGCTGTGTATTTCAAAGTAGATACTCCAAACTACATGAAGCAAAATTATAAAAGGATTTGACGACTTCTATTGGGGTAATAGGAAACTTGAAAATGTATTTTAAGAATAAACATAAACATTTAATCTCTTAGTTTATTATTACCCTTGATTACTAAAAAAAGTAAAAGAGTTTAAATAATAAGAGCTATTGTTGTGTTTCCGATGCAGTCTCGCGAAGTCTCGCTACTTTTGTCAAAGATTTTTTTACCTTTTTCTTTATCAGTTTTTGTACTTACAATTGCCTTCCTACTTTTTGCTACTTCTGAGTGTAAGGACAGATACAAGATTTTTTATAATTTACAAGGTTTTCCATTTTAAAATTTTATGTTTTGTCCTACACTGTATATCCTAAAAGATAAAAGCATTCTGATGAAAGATATGAATTCTACAGATTCTATCCAACAAAACAGTGTTATTATTTATTTTATAACGTTGAAAAATAAAAAAGTTGGGAAGATGTATCTCTATTACGCTTCTAAGAATAATTTAAAATTATTTTTCAGATTTGGATGGTCATATTTCCGAAAAAAATCATACCTATTGTCGTACCCTGTATATCATATGAGATAATAATCATCGGATTACTGATTAGAATACTACCGAATTAACCAAACAAGCTGACATTTTAGTTTATTTTGTACAATAAAAAATAATAATGTTAAGTGGGGTGTAAATTTATAAATAATAATGTTAAGTGGGGTGTAAACATATAATAAGTTTTAGGTTTCCAAAAGCATTTGTAATAATTTATAATATTTTTCCAGTAAATAGCACCTCAAGTTATAATGGTAAGTTTCAGAATTTTGTCCAAAAAATTAATTTCTATCCCATAGTGCGATGACCACCTGCATCAACCGGCATATCATAAAAGAAATGTAGCAAAGGCGGCCGCGAAGACAAGCATGCCGATTTATTTGCTTTAAACTTTTTGTGATTTTTTTTCTTATCAAAGAGCACCGAATTTACATTTTTAAACTGTTCCTTCTATATCTCAGTTTGCATAAAATTATAAAGGGTGTTTTCCAGTTGCGTTAAAGGCCGCCAATTAAAAAAAAGGGTGACCAGTAACTCTACCGATGGCGCGCTTGTGGCTGCTCCGGTTGTATCGGCATGCGTCGATCTCCGGAGTTAAGCAGTGAAGTGCGCGCCCATAACTTGGATGGGTGACCGGCATTGTGGGTTTTGGGCAACGGCACGCGGTGTTCTGCTCGGGGTGAACAAACGGACCGAGCAACAACCATCCAAGTTATGGAATGAATGGTGTGTGAATGGGAAGGAGTAGGGGTCAAGGTACAATAAGCCTTCAGGCAGCAGTGCACCACCTAGGGGGCGGTCATCGGGCCTGGATGGGATGACCCAGAAAGGGCGAAAAAAACTATACCGATAAACTTTGAGGGTTGCTTCTACAATCTATACATAAAGAGGTTAAGTTTGTAACTTTGTTTGGTTGCCGCTAATCTTCGGAAATACTAAACCGATCATAATTTTTTTCACAATCAGAAGCTACACTCTATGGGCTATATTTTATTATGATTAAACAGAAAATTCAGAGAAATATATAATTAACGCCCAACGAAGAAGGCACGGGTTCGCTAGTGAAAAATAAGAAAAAAACTTTATATGAACATATGTCCCAAACGTCTTAGTTTTTGAAATATAGGGTGTCAGAACTTTTGAAAAAATTATTGTTTTTTACTTATAATAACTTTAATACAAATTCATATATTAAAAAAAAAAATTGTGTGACCCCTCCTATGCATTAGAAAACGTTTTTTGGCATACAAGAAAAAAATCACCAATGTCGTACATGAGGGTTTAAGGTTAATACTTTTTAGAAAAAAAGATACACCACTGCATTGTTCTAAAATAAAAATATTTTTTAAAATTTTAAATAAAGATCTCCCGACTTTTTTGTTTGATGTACGGTTTTTGCGTAAATATATAGAAACTATTTCTCGGCATGGCCATTTCGTATTGCTAATATAAAATTCTACAGTAAAAATCACCTTTTGATGTCTCTTGTTAAACTAGATAGGTATTTGACCATGCCGAAAAATGGTTTCTATTTATTTACGTAAAAACCGCACCACTAAGCATTGGAGTGTCCCCCAAATTTTTCTAAAAATATCTGAATAAAAGTAATTATAAACAAAATCATAATTTTTAAAATTTTTTAACACCTCGTAGTTTAAAAACTATGACGTTTAGAATATACAGTGTGGTCCATTAAGTGTGCAACAAATTGAAAATTTTTTTATTTGCAATTTGTCAGAAAATTTTATAAACAATTCTTTATAAACATTGGTGCATGGTCTCAGACTCTATAAACAGTAGTTTTAATAAAAGTTTTATGGTATACAGGGTAGGTTAAAAAAAAATAAAAACTGCTCAAGAATAAAGTACTTCTATTTCTAAAAATATAAAGAAATGTTAAATACAAATGTTGTTTAAAATTAAAAGTTATGCCTAAATACCAAGTCATGGCCTCCTATTCAAGTTTTTATTTATTTATTTATTTATTATTTTTTTAATTTTGAATTACCTGTTCTACACTTTCATAAAAATTTAAAACAAAAATTTTACAAGATAAATAAAGTATTTTTATACGCATTTCCCATATAACATTTTTTGCCGGCAAGGTATTGGTAAAAGGTATCAAAAAGACATCAAAATGGGCAATTGGACGTTATTGGGCCACGTGTTGCAGAAAATGTGATGGCATCCATCATTAATAAGTTATAATATAAAAATGCGTTTAGGACGATGGCATCCATCATTAATAAGTTATGCTGAAAAAAATTCATTTAGGATGATGGAAGCCATTATTAAAAAGGTTTTGGCAAAAATATGCCTTTTAGATGATGGCATGACATTATTTTTTTCCTAATGACAATAAAATGCATTTTTACTGTCCAGAGAACTTAACTGTGCATAAATAATGCACATGCATAATGTGTGTTTATGTACAGGGTGTCCCATACAAAATTAAATATCATAATTTTAGAAAAACCATAAGAGATACAAGAAAAAGTTAAATGCAGAAGTTGTTCAGTAAAATGTATTTTTTTTTAGTATTTTTATTGTATCTCATGGTTTTGTTTAAATTATATTATTTAATTTTATATGGCACACCCTGTACATAACACCACATTATGCATGTGCAATATTTATGATATTTAATTGATATTTATTATATTGCTTAACAGCAGTAAAGAGATATTTTTTACGTAAATTATTTTAAAAATAAATAAATAAAATGATTAATATCACACAGGTAGATATTAATTGAAATCTAGTTTTCAACTTAACAGGTTAAAATCAACTAAAAATGTACATCTTAAGGATCATGTAATCTTATTCTTAAAACACACTGTATACTTACTAAATGTTTTGCATGAAATGGTTGTTTCAAATTAGCAAAGATAGACTGATTTCGTCTTTACCATGTAACTGTTCATTACTTAAGTTTAGTGTATAAACATTTGTTATCGCCCCGTACATCAAGTAAGCATCTTTCCACCAACACGCACGTCGGCAGAAGCGTGAGGCAATACCCGCTGTTCTCGGCTGCCACCCCGCGGGCTGCGAGTCGCGTGTGGCGGCTCCCGCGCTACGGCCCGTAATTTCGCCGCGGATATCATGACCGCCCGGGGCACCTCGTGGGCCCACCATGGCCCACTTAAGGGGAGGCCTCGTTGTTCGCCGGTCTGCACCTGGCCTGCCATTTACGCATTCCTGCCGGCGTGGTTTCTCTGATGGTCAGCTTATTGGTTTGTTGTTCTTTTAGCATTACAGTTTGTGATTTTGTTTAAATAACTAACTGTTACATGTTAAGGAGATATCTTTAACATTAGCTGTAATAAGTAGTTAGAAATTGTACTGGAAGTACATGTTGCTGCAGTTTAAAAATCTAATTGAAAGGCCACAGCTCTTAAAAAGTAACTAAAACAACTACTTCCTATCTAACTTATCTAATAAAAAATGGGAATTTCGGGGCCTGTCAGTTGGACCATATAGGGATGCATGTTTAAAAATGTAAATTCGGTGCTCTTTGATAAGAAAAAAATCACAAAAAGTTTAAAGCAAATAAATCGGCATGCTTGTCTCGCGGCCGCCTTTGCTATATTTCTTTTGATGATATGCCGGTTGATGCAGGTGGTTATCGCACTATGGGATAGAAATTAATTTTTTGGTCAAAATTCTGAAACTTACCAATCTAGCTTAAAATAAGGTGCTTTTTACTGGAAAAATATTATAAATTTACACCCTTAACATATATTAATTTTTATTGTACATAATAAACTAAAATGTCAGCTTTTTGGTTAATTCGGTAGTATTCTAATCAGTAATCCGATGATTATTATCTCATATGATATACAGGGTACGACAATAGGTATGATTTTATTAAATGGAATACCCTGAATATTATATCACCACCAAAAAAATCTTTTAAAATGCTTTAAAAAATACTACATTTGATGTGTCTATCTCAATTAGTTTCGGAAATATGACCATCCAAATATGAAAAATAATTTTAAATTATTCTTAGAAGCGTAATAGAGATACATCTTCCCAACTTTTTTTATTTTTTAACGTATAAAATAAATAAAAAACACTGTTTTGTTGGGTAGATTCTGTGGAATCCATATCTTTCATCAGAATGCTTTTATCTTTTAGGATATACAGTGTAGGACAAAACATATTAAATTTTAAAATGGAGAACCTTGTAAATTATGAAAAAATGTTGTATCTGTCCTTACACTCAGAAGTAGCAACAAGTAGGAAGGCAATTGTAAGTACAAAAACTGATAAAGAAAAAGGTAAAAAAATCTTTGACAAAAGTAGCGAGACTTCGCGAGACTGCATCGGAAACACAACAATAGCTCTTATTATTTAAACTCTTTTACTTTTTTTAGTAAACAAGGCTAATAATAAACTTAGTAGATTAAATGTTGTATATTTATGTTTACTTAAAATACATTAAGTTTCATTACCCCAATAGAAGTCAGTCATATCCTTTATATACTCTTGCGTACATGTAGTTTTGGAGTAGCTACTTTGAAATACAGCAATGAGCTCATTAAAATTTCAAAGTTGCTTTGGGCCAAAATAATGGATTTCTATCCCATAGTGCATCGGCGCGTCGCCGTAAGGATAGCGGCGCCTTTGTATAAAATAGTCTTCGATAGCAGGCGGCCTTTTTTATGTTTTTGTATTATTTTCGAAGGGTACCGAATTTGCGCTTTTAAAATGTTCTTAGAAACTTTTGTGTTGGGAATTGCAAGAGGTGAAATTCTAGTTACTTTATGAGAGCTGTGAAAAGGTGCTGGGATAGTTCTTTACTGGGGCTGCATAGCTTACTTTACTGAAAATACTTTTTAGGGGTAGGAGAATAGTTTAGCCCATTAGCGGCGCCAGCTTTTTTTTAAGTTGGGCGATATCCGGCAGAGAAATTTAGAGGGTGGGCAGTGAAATGTGCAGTGCAATATTGTTATTATATGAATACAGGGCGTTTTAAAATTCAGTACAAATATTTTAAAAGCTTATTTTTAAGGTTCCATAAACTGAAAACAAAAACCCCTTTAACCTGCAATCATCGCAAATTGGGTAAAAAAACTGTAGCAACATTTTTGCATCAAATCTTACGAAAATTCACATCCCTATAAGTTAAAAAGTTGTATTTATTGAATGTCTTACAAAAAGCAAAAACCCATTAATTTATTAAAGATTCTTCCACCATAGGGGAGTATTAATGGGGGTAAAGCCTGTTTTATGTGTAAGATCAATTTTAAGAGTTAAGCTACACCAGGGTAATGGCCAGAGAAAAATTAAAATATTCGATTTTTTGCATTTTTGTGATAAAACAAACTGTTTTCGAAAAAATTGTTCGCTTAGAAGGCTGTGTAAACCAAAAATATCTTACTACCACCTTTAGTGATATATACAGTGACAATCTTATAACAGTCCCCCCCCGTTATCTTTTGAATGGGACAAGTTATTGAGATCGGGTAAAAGGGAAAAAAGTCTTTCTCAAACTTCCCTTTGACATAAAAATAATTTTGGTTAAGAAGGCACTAGCAACTTTTTTTTTTAAATGGAAAGAGGGGTCATGTAGTACTTTGTTTAGAAGGTCTTTCGATTCTCTATTCATCACCATTTTATGTTTAAAAATCGGTCCAGTCGTTTTAGAGTTACAGGCGTTTGAAGCTTAGCTCCAATTTGTACGTACATTGCGGTTTTTAAAAGTTCTCTTCCCCTTAACTTTTGAATGAGTCAAGATATCGAGATCGGGTAAAATTTGTATAAAATGATGTCACTTAAGCTACTTTTTGGCATTAAAATAACTTTGGTCACGTGGTCTAGTATCAAGGGGGCACTGGCAACTTTTTTTTGCAAATAGAAATGGAGGTCATGTAGCACCTCGTTTTAAAAGTCCCTAAATTCCCTACTTAACGCCACTTTGTTTTTAAAAATTGGCAAGGCCGTTCTAGACTTACAAGCCAATTTCATTAAAACCGCACTGTTTGTACGGTATTTAAGCCAAATTTCAAACGGTTCTAAGTGTGGAATGGCTGGGCCGATTTTCAAAAACCAAGTGGCGTTAAGCAAAGAGTTAAAGGGCCTATAAAACGAGGTTTTACATGATTCTCATTTCTATTTGAAAAAAATTTCATTTAAAAGACAAAGTGGTACCTATTTTAATATCATCACTGTATTTTATTATGTTAATAAATGATATATCTACATTTGGTCGTTAAAATTTTAAATAGGTAAACATAACTAAGTTTGCCAACCAAAAATACAATTATTAATCTAGCATAAAAACCACATAGTAATTTTTTTACTCGCGTGCGAAAAAGTTTACTTTTCCGCATGCATACTAGTTCTGAAAGGGTCATCACTTTTTCGCACTATTTTAGCGGACTATGTTTCATAAACTTCATGTTAAAAAGAAAATTTTTCCTAGACCAAACCAACTCAAGAGGTGAAAGAACCCCATTTCCCAGACACCAATATTTCCACAACACATTGTATATTTACCATCAATATTAAAAACTATAAGTAGGGTATTAGGTAGAAATTTAAAAAAATAAAATTTTGTTTTTATGCTTTCCTTACGCTTGTAGAAAAAATAGCGTTCGCAATACCATAGAGTAAGGAAATTATAAAAGTTATCATGGAATAGCCGATTTAAGGACAGGTCATGCGAAAACTCCCAATATAATTTTATTCGTTTCTCGTTGAAATTCCGCCAGTTAGTCATTTCAGTAAGCTTACGTGTCTCCCCACCGCTGATGTTACACGAGGCGAGGCTTCGACCGACGCATTTAAAGTGTTAACTGGAAAAATGACAAGCCATGGTTTCTCTTATCCGTAGATATGTTACTTTATGGCAATACGTGCCGAAAGTGCCGTTTCCGCACTTGAATCCGCTACGAGTCGTTCGGTTAACTGCAGTCGCGTGCGGAAAAGGGGCACATTACGTACTTGTTAGAAAATATAGTATTTTGTGCTAAAATAACTAAGAAAAAAACATCATTGGCAATAAAAAAATTATCTATTAGTGTAACCTATTTCATAAACAAGTACACTTCAATGTTTCTATATACATATAACTAAAATTAATAATTCAAAGATAATTTAAAAAAACCTAAATTACTTAAATAATATATGAATATATTTTTTAGCAAATATATTATATTTCAATTTTTTAATATTTAAAATCACATCTCTATCTACGGCGTTTATAATGGAATCCGTTTGCATTTTCAGAGGAAAAGATATATTTTTAGTGAGTGTAAAGTTATAGTTTCTTACTAGAGAAACTAAACCTACTTTGCTCTGCATCATTCCAAATCTTACACCTAAAAAAAAAAAGTAATCCATGTATCATTATGTTTACTAAAGCCTGTATACCTATTATATTCCCAGAGGTTGTTTAGCAAATCACGGATATAGATAGGTCCACATTTAATTAATTCTGAAAGCAATACCGCAAAGCACATAAAAAATGATAAAGTAAACAAACCTTTTCGAATGCACATAACCTCGGACAGAGCCTGATTACATATTTTTAGATAAATAATAAAAAAACATTTCTAAAAGACGTATTACGACTTACAAAGCATCCTCTTATTTTGCCTCTGTCCTACTATAAAACCGGTGGCACGTGGCGTCGTACTAGAAACTCGTCGGGTTGAATATTTTTGCTGCAATAAATTATTGTTCACAAAAGGGTTCGTAATACTTTATCATTTTTTGTGTACTTGGCGGCATCGCTTTCAGAATGAATTATATGTGGACCTATCTTTACCACAGTTTGGCTATTTTGATGTAAGACTGAAATTGTTTTACAATGTATTTTATATTTATTTTTACAGCGTTAGGAAATCAAACAAGTATAGTTAGAACCATATTTATTTCATTTTGAAAGCGATGCCGCCAAGTACACAAAAAATAATAAAGTAAACAAACCTTTTCGAGAGCACATAACCTCTGACAGAGCCTGATAACATATTTTTAGATAAATAAATAAAAATATTGCAAAAACACGTGTCACGTACTTAAAAAACATCCTATTATTTCGTCGCTGGCGTGTCATAAAACCTGTAACGCGTAGCGTATTCGTCGGGTTGAAATTTTTTCTGCAATGAATCATTGTTTACAAAAGGGTTTATTTGCTTTATCATTTTTGTGTACTTGGCGGCATCGCTTTCAGAATGAAATAAATATTGACTGACTTGAAGTCGGCAGAGGAACGGTGGACCTATACAGTGTGTCCAAGATAAGGATCCTAAGCATGGGAGTCTCAGAACCTATTGTAGATACAGCTTAGGTTAAATTAGGAAAAAGTTGTGTTTTTTAAAGCTTATTTACATTCCGTTTAGAAACTTGAAAAATTTTCATGGCCTGCTGAGATATTTGGCAAAAACGAAAATTTGACTATATCGATTTTATTTTTTTCTGACTTTATTTGAAGAGATATAAAAAAACTAATAACACCTTTTCATTGGCACTTTTTAGCTACTACATGATGGTATTTTTAGATTTTATACCCGACGTTTCGTTTTCAAGAAACCATCATCAACTTTATTTTTTTATATGGCTCGAAAAAAGTACCCCCTGTATCTGATCCCATTTTTTATTACAAATTCAACGATGTATCACATGTCGTATTTTAATTTTTAGTTAAAAGAAAAATTGCTTTTTTCTATTTTTTTAAAGTAATTTTTAAGTAGGCCTTGCAACCAAATGCTTGGACGTTAATACCTGTTGCCGTATCTGTAACATAAATTAATATCATTATAAAATAGTATTTGGCCTTATTACCCTGCTTGTCGAGTTGTTGTTTTTAGAGCAATTGTTCTTATTGTTACTGTTGTCTCTATTATTGTTTATTGGTGAATGGCTAATATCCTATTGTATTATTACGGTCGAATATGCAGGATGGCCATTATAGCCATGAAGCTAGGTTTGACATGCTACACTTTTTGTGCTGCAAAAATAAATGAAGGTATTATTTCTGCAGTTAATGAATTATGGTAAATACATGGACCTGATATTTTAGTTCCTAAAATCCACACCACATATTAAACCCAAAACGTTCTTGATGTTTCGATATTTTCTGAACACGCGGATTTTGTTGAGCCTAGTAATGCGTATTGCGTATAAAGACAACAGTAACAATAAGAACAATTATTGCTCTAAAAACAACAACTTGACAAACAGGGTAATAACGACAAATACTATTTTATAATGATAATTAATTATGTTGCAGATACGGCAACAGGTATTAACGTCCAAGCATTTGTTTGCTAGGCCTACTTAAAAATAACTTTAAAAAAATAGAAAAATGCAATTTTTCTTTTAACTAAAAATTAAAATATGACATGTGATACATCGTTGAATTTGTAATAAAAAATGGGATCAGATACAGGGTGTACTGATTTTTCGAGCCATATAAAAAAATAAAGTTGATGATGGTTTCTTGAAAACGAAACGTCGGGTATAAAATCCAAAAATACCACCATGTAGTAGCTAAAAAGTGCCAATCAAAAAGTGTTATTAGTTTTTTATATCTCTTTAAATAAAGTCAGAAAAAAATAAAATCGATATAGGTAAATTTTCGTTTTTGCCAAATATCTCAGCAGGCCATAAAATTTTTCAAGTTTTGAAACGCCATGTATATAAGCTTTAAAAAACACAACTTTTCCTAATTTAACCGAAGCTGTATCTCCAATAGGTACAGAGATTCCCATGCTTAGGATCCTTATCTTGGACACACTGTATATGTAAATCTAGAAGTAAAGATTGAAAAACATTATCAGTTAAAAAAACTTTTTCGAAAATCCTCATTCAATGAGCACAAGAGAACAGATTTTTTAACAATATTAATTATAAAGTTTGCTGAAGTAGGATTTAGTTTATGAACCGGACGCGTGAAATAGAAACCCTACTCGAATTCGTCCGACCAACTGGACTAGGGTTTCTAAGCAGTTAACTACCAGAAACCCTATTCGAATTCGTCCGACCAACTGGGCAAGGATTTCTAAGCAGTTAAATACTAGAAACCCTACTCGAATTCGTCGGACCAACTGGACTAGGATTTCTAAGCAGTTAAATACCAGAAACCCTACTCGAATACAGCTCCAGATCTTGACGTATTGGAGTAGGGTTTTCCATTATTTATTTAGCAAAAGGTTTGGACATACTAAACTGTTGGACATTTAAACGGAATAATTTAAATTTTAGGTAATATTTTAAACCTAATTTTTGTAAAGTTTATAAAAATATTTTAGTCCGGTTTTCAGCAAATTTTAACGCAATAATTAGCCTTAATGATTACCTACACCGCAGCCTTGGTATTAAACTTACCTCTTATATGTACAGAGTGGTAAATATGACGTTTTTTTTGGGATATTTTGTTGATCTGCAACTTTTTAAATAAAAAAATTTGAATGATCCAAATTTTATAAAATTATATTATTCTTTCTGACAAACAATTTTGACAGATTTTTTGATATTACTCGTAAATCTGAAAATATGATGTTTTTACTAAGAAAGTGACATTTTAGCGTTATTACCCTGTATAACGCTGACTATTAGTCCTGTAAACTTCTACTGTTTAATATTTTAAGCGAAAAGCTAACACTTTTAAATGTTTTAAAAACATTTATACAGGGTGGATATGTGGACAAAAAAGTAGATCTATGTGTAAAAGTAATTTTTCAAAATATTCTAAATTTTTCCATAATTCTTGTTTTTTCTTATGCCATAAACTACAGAATTAACTTTTATAAATTCTAAAAATACTTTTGGATTCTAGGGATCAAAATACCGAAAACGGTTTTTTATTTTTTTTAATTTGCGCTGCTTAGTTTGCGTAATAATGATCTTTGAATTGTATGGTTGTTTAATGCTTAGATGTAATATAAAAGATTCTCATCCCAAAAAATTAAAGTGCAGCCAACATCTATTTCGCGACGAAAAGCCAGAGGTATTTCTGGAGGAAAAATTCAGGCTGGTCGTCCTTCAAAATTGGAAAGTCCCTCCAATAAAAAACGACCCCACAATATAGCGTTCAATATTGAAAATGATTTACCTTGTGCTAAAAAACACTAATTTTTTTAAATAAATAATATCAATAAGAAATGAGTCTTTTTTAAATAAAAAAATATTCTATTGACATTAGGTTTTTAAATCTTTTTGCTAAATAAACAATGAAAAACCCTATTCAAATTCGTCACGATCTGGAGCTGTATTCGGGTAGGTTTTCTGCTAATTAACTGCTTAGAAATACTAGTCCAGTTGGTCCGACGAATCCGAGTAGGGTTTCTGGTATTTAACTGCTTAGAAATCCTACCCCAGTTGGTCGGACGAATTCAGTAGGGTTTCTGGTAGTTAACTGCTTAGAAACCCTAGTCCAGTTGGTCGGACGAATTCGAGTAGGGTTTCTATTTACGCAACCGGCGTAGAGCAAAAAGCTTATACCTAAATATACCGTTGATAATCACTTCAAAAGGTTACGCAGGGTCTAATGAATTAAAGTTAAAGTTAAAAAATCATCAGAAAGACAGATTTATTGTTATTTTTGGAAATTTAAGTGTAAACAATGCATTCCTATTATTGTTGATCAAAATTTCTAAATATATCGGATCTACTTTAATTTTTAAGTATTAGGAATTTAAATTAAGGAGCACAGTGTTGCAATTCGGTCAAACAGCTGATAAAAATGGGTATCTAGATTCAATTTGGCGAAGAATATTTACATAAATTACCTGATTAGTTATTAAATATCACGAAAAATATTAGGCATCATTGTCTGACAACCTAAATAACACAAAGAAAGTCAGTGTTTCGAGAATCTTTATATATAGCGATAAAGCGCAAGTTTATCGTAATTTAGACTTGAACTGCAGATAAACCAAAACTGACTTCGCACGTTTTGCTTTATTCCTGAATTTTTAACGAAATCCATGATGGCAACCACTTAAATGCTTAACACTAGTTGTAGACTAACTAGTTTCTTATTTTTATTACATTTTCCCATAATTCATAAAAATTCTTTAAAAAATAGAATATTAACTGCAACAACAGAAAGCAAAACTTGATTATGAAATGTCATTGTGTTCTAAATTTGCAACTGCAACGTTGCCAAGTCGCTTAATTTTAGTTTTCAATATTGTAATCCCAGGCCTTTTTACCCTACTACAGTATAATAAGGCTTATTGACAAGGTTTTCAAAAATGTTACATTTTATAGTAATTGAATTTATATTATTATTATTATTATATTAATTAAAATTGATTAGGAAAATTTGTTAAATTTATTGTACACTTTTTATTTTATATTAAGTCTCCCTTAGCTCGGCCTAATTAGCCGCACCTAACTTTTTAATTTTTAATTTTAATTAATATATCAACTTACCTAAACACATTCGAGGACCTTCACCAAAGGCAAATACGTAAAATTTCTAATTTTACTTTCATTTTCTTCGCTAAATCTTTCTGGATCAAATTTTTCTGGATTGGGAAATATTCCTCATCTGTGTGAAGACCCCATGCTGGAATAAATACACTAGTGTCCTTTTCTATCACGATTTCGGTGCCGGGAATAGTATAGTCTTTTGTACACACCCTGGGAATTATGGCAACCGGAGGATATTTTCTAAGAGTTTCTAAAAAAAAATTGATAATCACTGCTCAACACGATTTTTGTGTCTGACCCGAGAGAACAATGAGACGAGCAACTAAATGTAAATAAATTATCCGAGGGAGAGATAGTTGGTGGGCCTTCCTTGTCTGTCTTCAAGGAAGGTAAACGCAGATGGCGCGTGAGTCGACTTTATCGTTTGCTCGCCAAATTCAAATTATATAGCTGTGCCATTTGCCCTTAAAATTAGGTACTTGTTTTTGTTTCCTATTAATATAAATTATTGGGGTTTATTTCAATAATTACACACATCTAATTAAAAATGTCATTTATTTGGTTTTTATGAAGATTTTTTCTTATAACCATGTCAATATTACCTTAAATTATCTGTTGGAAAGCACAAATTTAATATATACACTGTGATCACTAATAAATGTCAATACTCAAAGTCCAATTAAAGGTAAAAAACCACGAAACACACAATAAATCAGAAAAAATGTAAACAAACTGTCCAAACAAATCGGCCATTAAAAAATATCAAACACAAATATCGAAAAACATTTCGGTGTGACTGCCTGCATCAGCATATTCGATTCTTGGTATATAGTATAATCAGGTTTTAGCCAAAGAAAGACATTAAAGTTTACATGCAGAAATTGAAATCAACTTGGCAATCATGACAAGGCGATGATTGCACCCTCTGCAATTACCTCCCATGATGAATGACAGAGACATAGTTATAGGAACTTGCGTTAAACCAGAGAGAGATAAAACGTAATGGACAAATTTCCAGGACCAGTAACGCGTCTCATTCTTGTCTCTGGTCTGACCGTCTCTATATTAAATTTTAGTTGCTTTTGGCCCAAAACTAAGAAAAATATATATATTTTTATTAAAGTTTCCTTTTGTAGGCGTTTAGTAAAGAGGCCACCGACGCGACGTCATCATTTTCTGCACAAAATCTCTTCTTATTCCCTCATCCCGTATTTAAACTGTTATTTTTTTTAAATTAAATCTTTAAAATTCCTTCTTCCTAGGTAATGTTACGAAGCTCTCGAAACCGCGATTGAAAGAGAGTTACAGAAGATTTCGCGTAAATAATGATGACGTCGGTGGCTTCTTTACCAAACGCGCGGACTTTTGCAATTAGAGCCATGTTACAAGTTTTTGGGAAAAATCAATGACTTTTATACAGGGTGTAACTTAATTGATAACTAAAAATATAAGATCTAATTCCTTGGCTTATTTTAGGAAGAAAAGTTCATATGAACATACCGGGTGTTGCTCCGTAGAGCGGGACATAGGGAATCCCATGTAAATTTTGAAGTAGTCAAATATTGGCTCCCCTAATTATTTTAGAAAAAATGCTATTAGGATTTATTGAAGAGCACAGTAAGTTCCATCCAAAATGAAAATTTGAGCATTTTTCAACCAACCAGTAAAGAGTAAACTGCTTAATACTTCTGCAACGTAGTATCTCATTATGCACCCTGTACTCTAGAAATCAACAATAAAAACACCATATCGATTTATCAGTGACAATTTAGATCATTAATTTATAATGTCATTGCCAAAACTGAACAATTTTATACGGGAATTTCAAAAAGAATCCTCGCATTTCATTTTAGTTTACAGCTAATTCCAACACATGCACTCACAGTTACGCAAGACAATAAAACAAATTTTTCTACATTTAGAAATCAATTTATGACGAAAATATCAGGATTTAATCAAATGCTCAAATATTCCTCCATTAACTGCCAGACAATAACCCAAACGATTATAAAACTCATTTCTTACGTTGGCTAGTTGGTACATCCATATTCTGGCACATTCAGCGGAAATAGCATTCCTTAGCTGGACTAAATTTTCATATTTTTTATTGGTAGCTTAGTTTTTAAATGTCCCCATAGAAAAAAATCGTTTGGCAAAGATCACGTCGATTTTCTTCACATTTGCAATTATTGATTACTGTGCCTGTAGTTTCAAATTTTTTATCGTCCGTTCTATTGTCGATTTACTTGGTATTGGCCTATTGGGAAAATAGGCTGCAAACATGTCCGCTACTCTTCGATAACTATTTCCCTGGTAAAACCATTTTATAATAGTGATTTTTTCTTGATTTAAGTAGTTCATTATTTAAGAATGATGTGACATTGATCTGACAACTTGAGAGTAAGAGGTTAAATAATTTTTCTAGTATTTTATTATAAACTTCTAATAATACAAGGCGGGTAAGAAGATAGGAGATTCGTAACTTATTTTAGCATTTATCTCTTAGCTGGCGGACTGAGAAGAGCTGAAATTTGTACACTGGGTACAACTTTTCGTGCTCTTTAAAAATCCTAATTATATTTTCTTCTAAAATAATTAGGGAGCCAATATTGGACCACTTCAAAATTTACATGGGATTCCCTATGTCCCGCTCTGACGGAGCAACACCCGGTATGTATGTCCTAAACCTCGCTAGAGGGTGTTAAGACAAAAATGGTTTTCTTATTATAACTTCAAAATTGTTTGAGATATTCTCATAAAATTTGACATGCACCTACTAAGCACCAATAGGCATTTTTTATGGTAAAATATTTCTAATTATTACTACCAGTGGCATCCGAACGGAATGTATACCAAAGATTTTTAAGAAAATATAAAGATACGGAACTGTTTTTTCAAAATAAAAATCATTTTTAAAATCTCCATTTATTTTCCCAGAAATTTGACCTCATTGATTTTTTCTCTAATGTACCATTTTCGCAAAAAAAAATAAAACCGTTTTCATGCATTTGTGGTATACGAAATTATTTTGAAATAGTAGTTTTTTTTTTACGCGTTGTTGCCAAATAAATAATGATTTAAAAATGATTTTAATTTTTGGAGAAAGCAATGGCGTACCATATTTTTTTCTTTTTAAATAAATTAATTAGTTAAATTAATTTTATGTTTGTATGAGCTTATTATATTTAATATACTTATCAACGTAAATCAGAAAAAGCAAAAATACAAATTTAAGTGTTTTTTAATTTTTTAGAATCGAGAACAGAAACACAATTTTTGTTTTGTTTTGTTTGACCGTTGAATATACCCAACAACATCTTAAACAACATACAGGGTGTTACAAAATTTTATTAAAAAAATAAGGGCGTATTCTACTATTGATGATATAAAAGAAAAGTTCATATACAAAGTGTCCCAACTCTATTTATACACCAAATAACTTAGCCCCTGTACAAAATACAAAATTAAATTTAAATTAGAAAATGCTTATTCGGATACACTGTTTTTAGTAGTTTTTTTAAAATGGAACACCTCTATATATTTTAACCAATTTTAACTCTGTATGAAATTCTACATTAAAAATATATAACACACTATCACGTCAATTAGTGCTGGTTGTTGAGATATCAGCAGTATTTTGATATACTTATTAATAATTAAAACTGAAGAAATAAAGTAATGTTTTGGTTTTAATTATTTTTAAATAATTCTGTCACTATCAGAGTGTCAAATAATATACAAACATGTATTTAATTACCTTCCATTGTAAGAAGTACTAATAGGTTTGTTAGAAATTTAGTTTATTTTGGATACGAGTTAGGTTTGTAAGTATGTATCTAAAATAAACTAAATAGCTGACTTACCAACGACGTATGGACCCAGCGATTCATTCATAATTTTATGATAAACATTAAGCCAACAATCCTAATAGGCAAAGGGGGTGAGGCAAGCGAGAAATGAAAATGGCGGACTTACTTTTGACCATGGTCAATAGTATGCACCCAACGACGTTGGTCTCTATTTACCTGTGAAAAGTGAGGTGCGGAAATGAATAGTCTACCCTTCTACAAACAAAGCACTGCCTACCCATATTGTCTTTAAAAACACTTTCTAATCACCAGCAAACACCAGAAAATACACATAAAAACGCATTATAAGCTTTATTTGATCACTTTTGGCTTTCCAAATTGTCAAATGACAGAAACCAACAGAAATGACAAAGCAAAGGAGGCGTCACCCACAAGCGTTTAGGAAAAGTTTATTCATGTTTTATTTACGATGGAGTAAAAATCCCTGGGCGGCGTTGCCGGGATTAACAAATAATCACGTATTTTCAGAATTTTGCTTTTTTAAAGAGATAATAACTTATTATATTTGAACATATTTTTTTATTATGATATTTAAAATGATAAAAATATATGTATTGTTCATTTAAAAAGTTGTGGTTAGTAAGTTTAGAGTGGAAAATTAAATTTGTCAAACCGCATTTTAGCGCTTTTAATGTGATGTATTGATGACAACAGCTCAAACGTAAACAAACCTGGTCCATACCGTCGTTGTGACTTACTTTATTAGTGGTTCTTACAATGTAATGTAACTAATTGCATGTTATTATATGTTTTGTCACTTTGACAGTGATCAGAGTTATTTAAAAATAATTAGAATCAAAATATTATTTTTTTCTTTACTTTTCGTCATTAATAGGTATAGTAACATACTGCTAATATCTCAAAAACCAGCAATAATTGACGTATAGTGTGTTTTATATTTTTGAAGCAGAATTTATTATAAAGTCAAAATTTGTTAAAATATATAGGGTGTTCCATTTAAAAACCAACTTGACAATAATTAATTATGTTTTTGAGACACCTTGTAATAACTACTACCTGTCAGAAAAAAGGTGTATTCAAATAAACATTTTTATCTTAAATTTATTTTTGTATCTTGTACAGGTGCGAAGTAATTTGCTGTATAAATAGAGTTGGGATAACCTGTATACAGAGGAAATTCCTCGTACTCAAGACAGGGTGTTAAACTGTGAATATATATTTTTAAACCTAAATTTTGCCCAAATTTGTTTTAATTTGGGAATTTTATTTAGTGCGTTAAAGAGGTAATTAATCACTAACATAATTAACATTTAATAAGTCCAATGGCTTCAGGCGGCAATGAAAGAATATTCCTAACAAAAAAACCGTACGCCACTGACTGTGTAAATGTGTGTAAATATTTGTACTTTCTTTAGATTAAGCAAAAAACATCATTTAAGCTTTATATTTTTTTTCGTATCTTGCTTAAAGAAAAATAAAGACTTTCCAATTATTTACATATTTTAGACCCTAAAGAAGCACTGCGAGAACTTTTCTGTTAAAAATAAGGTTCTAAAATTTTTTTATTAGCAGTTATGTAACAACAAGAATAAATACCTGTTTCAAAAGATTTATATCAAGTCTAACAATTTTTATTAAAATAAGTGCTTTCGAAATTTTTTAGTTTTTATCACTCTGTATCTTAATCTTGGGAACAAAAATTTGCGAATCTGCCGTTAAATTTTCATAACAAAATTCTGTAACACCCTGTATATAAAAATTATTTATGTATATTACCATGTATAACTTTTCTGTGTAATTTAAGTCCATCATAGCCTCGTATGTCATTTTACCATTATGCTTTTTTAATATTGCTTTGGCTTCTTGTCTTACTTTTTCTTGAATATCTTGATTTTTAGCCAATTCCAGGAGAGCAAATGTCATTGTTGTCGCAGATGTTTCGAATCTAAGATAATAGAGAAATCCATCATTCATAGACATAATACACTACAACAGAAATATGTTATAGTATGAAACCTACAATACTCCTAGCAAATGCCTACACGCTTTTATTAGCTTGGGTTCTATGTATGTATGTAACGGAATCTTTAAGCTTAATTTTCACCAACTTCCAGCGATTCGATTTCTTTGAAACTTTGCACACGTATCAAGGACCCATGACAATGCAATAATCTGCTAATAGTATCCCGTTATCCTGATTAGGATCGCCAGGATAAATAAATTCCTTTATAGATTTTCTGTAGGAGAGTATAACAGAGAAAGAGCTAGTGCGCGATCTGCGCATGCGTGCAGTTTCGGACGTACACTCAGCATAAGGCTGACAGAAACTTGTTCGGAGTAGTTGCGTTCTGAAACCCCATGCAACAGTGAAGCTTTAAATGAAATGATTAGGATTACGAAATAGTTCGTGAAAGATTTCAATATCACATGTCCGCAGAAAACTAATTGATATATCGAACTAAAAAATGATAAAATAAATAATAGTTTAAAAAAACTAAAAATCACGCTTTTATATGCAACCGAACTAAAAATTAGAAAATAATTTTCATTACAAAGAGTTTGTATTACAGTAATAAAAGGTCAAACAATGAATCATAATTATATACCTCAAAATAGAATTATAATAAAATTTAAGATAATAACAGAATAATTCACTTTAGAATAAAAGCGTGGGGTGCTTAATATATTAAATGTTATAATTATTTCATTTGTAAATATCTATGAGGGAAAAGTTATGAAAAAATAGTAAAATGCACCCCACGCTTTTTACTCTGAAGTGACAATACTCTGTTATTATCCTAAAGTTTATTATAATTCTATTTTGAGGTATATAATTATGATTCATTGTTTGACCTTTTATTACTGTAATAATGAAAATTATTTTTTAATTCTTAGTTCGGTTCCATATTAAAGCGTGTTTTTAGTTTTTTTAAACTATTATTTATTTCACCTTGCAATTCTCGCAATCTTTAAGATACATGTTAATAAACTGCCTCTTATCTTATTTCAGACACTCATGGTACCTTGGTACTTATAAAAGGTAAACAGTATCTGTATTTATTTTAAAGATCTTGTAAGTGAATTTAAAAAATAAATTTTAAGAGGAACAGATAATTTAAAATAAATAAATTACTTACCCTGCAAGAAAGAAAAGTATACATTGAGCTGTTATTTCCTCAATATTAAATGCAGTAGCAGCGTTGTCTGTTTTTATAAACATTTGTCCATCATCTTCAGTAATTGCACCTTTGTTTTTAAGCTGTATCATTAAATGTATGAAGTCTCTCCTACAAACAAAATAAAAAGTGTGTTTAAGTTGATTAAAACGCAGCGTTTTCTAAAAAAAAACTCCTCAAACATAATTCGCGGCTTCAGAATATTATGATTGTTTTAAAACCACGAAATTTTAACCGTAAGAGTATAGTTGGATCCAGATTTTATTCATTCTGAAAGCAATACCGCAGAGTACACAAAAATGGTGGTAGTAAACACAAACCTTTTCAAAAGCACATAGCCTCTGATAGAGCCTAATTACATATTTTTTAGATAAATAAATAAAAATATTGCTAAAACACGTAATACGTACTTAAAAACATCCTCTTATTTCGTCTCTGGCCTGCCATAAAATAGATGGCGTATTTATCGGGTTGAATGTTTTTTGCTGTAAAAACTTATTGTTTACAAAAGGGTTTGTTTACTTTATCATTTATTTGCGTACTTTGCGGCATCACTTTTAAAATGAAATAAATCTGATCCCAGCTATATTTTTACCTACAAACTGTACCGTCTGTCAAGTTATAAATAATAATAATATTAATAAAAATGTCACTTTTACAAATCAAAGCTCATAACTATAAACATACAGCATTTTTAACCAAATCCAAAAAAGGTGCCTCTTCCAAAAGGTGATTGCTAGAAAATAAATTTTCTCAAGAATATTTGTGTTGGTGCGATTTCGACTGTTTTAACAGGAAAATCGTATTTTTTGACTAGATAGAAAAACATTGACATAGGTATCTTGAGCTCGATTTTCGAAATTAGATGAATGGTGAAAACCGCATCCCAAAATCTCTATCGGTATCCGAGATATAGGGCGTCATTTTTGAAAACTTTTGAAAACTTTCCAAAACGGTGTAAACATTCTTAAGGCACTTTTTAGTAGAATCCATTGGACTACTCAGATTTTTAAAATTATTTCTAGTTTTGTTAAAAATATATAAAGCTTAGTTATATTATATATATATATATATATATATATATATATATATATATATATATATCTATATATATATATATATATATATATATATATATATATATATATATATATTATATATATATATATATATATATATATATATATATATATATATATATATATATATATATATATATATATATATATATATATATATATATATATATATATATATATATATATATATATATATAAATCATAGTTGGCCATGATCTCAAAAATTGCTTATTTTTTGCTCTCTCTTTCCAATGATATACCACCATTATTCATACATATCTTTGAAATTGAGCAAGATATTTCAGTTTTTAATTTTTGATACAGTAGGCCATGAAAAAAAATCGCCACTTGTCTGTAGTTTTCGAATTAGTCATTAGATTTTAAATATCGCTTAAGATTAGGGATGGTAACGATATATCGATTATTTTTAAACATCAGGGGGTGTAAATTTATAACTTTTATCCAGTACATTCAACTTACAAATATTTTTGTGGAATTTTATTTTTTTGTCAAAGAGAACTCCTTAGGAAGAAGCACTTTTTTAAATTATGAATTATTAATAAAATATATTTAAATTAAAAATTTATCCATTTGATAAGAACTTTCAATAAAACGCTGCCTAAAATATAAATTATCAATATTTTTACCTTACTATTTTATTTTTCTCTCTATACGCAATAGTCTCAGTAACAATATTTTTAAAAAAGTTTTCAACAAGAACAAAATTCTTTCTAATCCCTTCCTCCATTTATTATTCGATTCAACAATCCCCAGATGTTATTTTGATTTTTCACTGGTGACTCAAAAATCATTTTGCCGTACTTTCGGAATTCCTGATTCTGGATTTTGTAGAGAATTACATTCCAAACCAAATCCACAACTTACCTAAAAATATATGGAATAAACAAATATTCTTTAAAAATCTACAAAAACGAGGGGACCACTAAAATTTACAACAACTGCTAGTAAATTCATGGTCTAAGCCGAGAACACAGTACACGAAATTTTAAATAGTAGGGAAAGCCAGGCTTTCCCGCCAAAAAATAGTTTGCAGGGGGCCAGACACGAGGGTGCGCTGCAGACGCGGCGGCGCGGTGGGGTGTTTCTCAAATATATTTATAGATGGCACCCCTATTGAATTGCCATTTACCAGTTTTTCTTCGTTGCATTTGTTGTTTAGTTGCGCCGGTTGCGTACGTATTGCGAGCGTTTTTCTTAAAGACTTTTTAGTTTTAAAAGTGCATAGTGCAGTGTTTAAAACAAATTAAAATGGAAAATTATTCCCAGTTTCATTTGTCAGAAGAGAAAAAGCCTTTGGTTAATCCAAAAAATGCTGTGTCTCCGGTTGTAAAAATCGGCATAGCAAAAGACATCGCTTTCCCAAAAAAGAACCTACCTTTTTTCAAGCCTGGCTTAATAGAATAAAACCAAAAAATTACGAAGTTCTTTCAGTCCAAGAAATATATGATAGATATGTTGTTTGTGAAGAACATTTTACACCAGATTGCATTGTGCCTGGTGTCAGAGGTCTTAAAAGAACGGCAGTTCCATCCTTAAATATTCCAGGTGAGCATTTATATAATAATATCTTGGTACTTAGTTCAGTTAGTCTTATCAGAAACAAATAGTTGTGGTAATATAGTCTTAATTGTACTTTTACTGTGGTCTTAAATTAATTATATCGGATATAAAAATGCACATTAAAAATACGTACCTACATATATAAGCAGGTTACAACTCGTTAGTAAAGATAAAAATAAGGGTTTTGTACTTTAGTTTAGAAGACTCTGGCATTGATGCTAAATGCATCCAATTTTTTGGTTGTTTCGTACTTTCTGAGGAGCACCTTTTGCCAGATGGGTATCGGTAGCCATAGTAAAAATGCAGTGGTAGTTAGGTATAGAAAGATATACTCTACTTTTAGTTTCTAATAATCTTAGACAAATCATCAATCCATGTTAATACTATCAAATCCTGCATAAAGAGCTAGTTTTCAAAAACGTTAACAGCCTAATTAAAAAAATAAATGAATAAATACAATAATAAATATAGATAAATAATTTAATAAATGTGAATTTCTTGTTTTTGTGGTGTTATTTGAAGTAAATATTACAAAAACTACTTTCATATTTAACATAACATTATTTTAAATATGTTTTTAGGATTCCAAGCTGATGAAAATGAAGTTGAAATTCCTTTGAAGTATCCAAGACTAACATCGGAAGGTAAGGCTTTATATTTTTATTTCATGTGGGTTTTGGTCTAGAGGCAAAAATTAACACTCAAGCCTAAACTGTTTTGCACATAAAATATATTCAATGTTACAAAAATGTTAAATCTTTTTACATTTAGTAGTCCTTAGAATCCTTAAAACTACAAATCTTATTGATTAGGCTTTTAAAAAACGAGAAAAAATGCCGTTATATATTATTGTCTTTTCCTTCTTAAATGATTTTACAAACTTGTTTGGAGACCACAAAGGTCTAATTAATAATTATTAATTAATATTAAACCGTTTGTGAAAAATCAAGCTTTAAACATTGATATATTTTTAGATTTACCTTTTTTTATTTTGGAATTTTGTAATTAATGAAAAAATAAATATATTGAAAAAAGCAACATAGATTTTTAAAGGGAATTTAATGCTCTAAAGAAAAGGTCTCGTAACATTTTTTACCTAAAATCATTATTTTAAAAGATATTCACAATTTAATGTAAAGAAAAAAATAAAATATTCTTCTCTTTATTGGTAAACCCATTTTTTTACTCAGTGGAAGTAATTGATAAACTACAGTATCGAAAATTATTATTTTATTAATTTTATCGCGTTATTACAATGAAATCAATTTCATTACTGGACCAGGGACTATTATAAAGATTACCCTTTTCTTTTACAGTTCATTTAACAACCTGTTGTGTGATAAACTATTTTAAAAGAGAAATTGGAGAAATATTGGCTGTAGTTCTTGTATTTATTTAAAAAAAAAGTGAAGTCTTTAAAACTAATTACTTAAAAAAAAGATTTTATTAAATAAATTTAATTTCATATTTTAACTTCTCTCAGAAGAGAGTAATGTTATATTGCAATATTATTGCCCTTTATGATTTTTGACTGTGAAACCGAAAAAAAAACCCAAAGAAAAATTGAGATAAAGTAAATTTTTATAATAAGTGCAAATAAATACTTATTTGGCAACTAAAATATTTTGAACATTTTTAGGTTCCCAAGGATCTACTGAATTAGTAGTACAAGCTCCCTCAACCCAAACACCTGTATTATCGGAGCCTGCTATACCCTCTACAAGTTATGATTTCCCTGTAATTATACCAGATCCATCTAAAGCCATTGAAACTACACCTGCAGTAAATAAAATTGAAAGGACGCCAAGCCCTAAAATTCCAAGAAAGGTTGTAGTGTCTAAAGGTATGAGGGTAAATACACAAAATTTTAAAACATTTTTAAAATTGTTATTAATTTTTTAGGCACTCTAAAAGAAACTCAATCCTTGGAAAAGTAAATGTTACTCGTGCTGCTGACCTCAGTCCAAAGGCTAGGATATTTTACAACATGCTTAAAGGATGGAGCGTCAAAATGGCTAACACACAGAAGAGAGTATCTTCATACAAAGAACGTCTGGCACATGCTGAAAAAGTAGCTAATACACCAAATTTTTCAAATTTACTGAAATATGTAAATATTCCTACTTATAACTTTATTATGTGCCAAATCAGGAATCAAAATTTAAAGTTAAAAGCACGTCGCTACACGTTGGAGGAAAAAATTTTGGCATTGTCATTATTTAAGGGAAGTGGGAAAGGATATAAACTTTTAAACAAAATATTTAGCCTCCCATCTACCAAAACTTTAAGCAACTTGATACAGAAAATTCCTTTTTACCCTGGGATTAACAGGCATATTTTCAATTCTTTAAAAACTAGTGTTGATAAAATGAAAGATGAGAGGGAAAAATTGTGTGTCTTGCTCTTTGATGAAATGTCCATTGAATCAAATTTATCATACAATAGAAAAAGTGATGAAATCCTAGGCCTACAAGATCATGGAAAAAACACAAAAAGGCTGTGTTTGCAGACCATGCTAATGTTTTTATGCTAAAGGGGATTTTTAAGCATTGGAAACAGCCCATAGTTTTTTCATTTAGTAGTGGTCCCATAAAAGCCATTACATTAAAAAATATGATTAAAGAAATTATAAAGGAATGTTTTGATATTGGGCTGGAGGTTGTTGCAACTGTTTGCGATCAGGGATCGACAAATCGATCTGCAATAAATCTACTTATAAAAGAGACCAATGAAGAATTTCTGAGACAAAATATGGAAAATTCACACTTTGGTTTTTAGTAGAATCTAAAGAGGTTGTACCACTTTTTGATATACCTCATCTTTTAAGGGACTCAGAAACAATCTTTTGAACAAAAATCTGCATTTTGTTTTAAATGATACTCGGAAAGTGGCAAAATGGGTTCATATTGAACAATTTTATAAATTAGATGTTTCTCAGCCCTCTATTAGATTGTGCCATAAATTGACCGATAGCCATATATATCCTAGTAAGATGAATAAAATGAAGGTGAAAACTTGCACCCAAGTATTTAGCTTCACAGTGGGGTCACTAATGAAGAGGATTTCTCAGTGGGGTAAGAAAGCATTTACTTTTTTTTATAATTTTTGTACAGTAGTAATATATTTTCTTTAGTGACTTTCTTTAAAACCAAAGGTAACTTTTTAGTTGCGGCATTTCCGATTTTGACTAAATTTGGTATGTATGCAGGGGTTTTTGGGGCTGATCATGAAGAATTTGTTGTCGTAATCGTCTCTTTTTCTAGATATCCATTATCAGAGTTGAGATTTAATCTTATTTTCACTATATACCCCCTTCTATTTGCACACAATTCTTGATTTTAAGGTAAAGTGGAACACAATATTTGATTTTCACCATTTAAAACCCCGTCGTCACATCTTTTATCTATTAAATTGCTCAAAATCACTTTAAAAACGCTGCAACCATGTAAGCACGGTGCCTTTATAGCCTGCTGAAAAAATGGGGTTTTAAAAGGTGAAAATCAAATATTGTTTGCCACTTTAGCTTTAAATCAAGAGTTTTGAGCAAAAGGAGGGAGAAAAAAGTGAAAATTAAATTTGTTTACATTTCAACTTTGAGGATATTATATATAATTTCGCCCCGTATGTCAAAAACTAAGAGGGCCATGAAAAATTGTTTAGTGGTTTCTTTTGTTAAATCTAAAAGTAGCAACAGTTCGTGAAAAACGCAAGTCTCTATCTTTAATTATAACCAAGATACCCTGCAATTGCAACGAAATCAGGACACCCTGTACAACTTGATAAATAAAAAAATTGAGGATGGATATCTCGATAACGAAACGTAAAAAATTCTTTCAGATTCGTGATAAGCGCACCAAAGAAAGACGTATACCAAATTTAGTCAGAATCGGAGATGCCGCAACTTTCTAGAAAATTATTTAAAAAAAAATATATTAAATGGTGAAAATCAAATATTGTGTTCCACTTTACCTTAATTATTGAGTTCATAAAAAAATAATTTTTCAACAAAAAAGGCAAGGAAAACTATTTTTTATGCTTTATTTTCACAAAACAATATTCACCACTGACATTGTTAGTTCAAGTATTATTACACAGATAGTATACAGTGTGTCTTCGTAAGTTCTTACCAAATGGAAAACTTTTTAATTATTAACTTTACGAAAAAAAAATGCCACTTTATAAAAATTCTGCTTGATAAGAAAATACATTACCACATAAATATTTGTATATTGGATGTATATGGTGGCCTAAAAAAAATGTTTCCAAATTAAGATGCATGCTATTTTTTAACTATGGTATGAAACTTTAAAAGGGTTATTTCCTATGTTATTTTATGAAAAAATGTTCCTATAAATATATGTCCGGAGTTGCTTCGTTTCTAAGATAGGACAATAATTATTTTTAAAAGTGTACGACACTAAAAAGTTGCATTTTTAGTTACTTAATAAAAAAAAAATAAAAAAAAAAACTTTATTTAAAGCCAGTGGCGTATATTTTTGTCTTAATATTGGCTGTTGTGCCCACTGAGACGCTACTGGACTCAATAAAGTCAATCTAGTTATATAGGGCTTTACAAGCGCCTTATTGTATCAAACAAACGTGTCAAATTTCAACTAAATCGATTAAAGGGTATTTACGATATTTATAAAATATCGATTTTTTTTAAACTTTAACGCCCTGTATCTCAGAAATGAAGCAACTCCGGAAATAGGAACTTTTCTTCATAAAATAACATAAGAAATCATCCATTAATGTTTCGTGTCGCAGTTAGGAAATACCCTGTATATTAATTTGGAAACAAGTCTTTTAAGCCACCCTGTACATCCAACATACAATAAAATTATTTTTATAGAAATGTATTTTCTTATCAAGCAGCACTTTTTATTAAGAGAATTTTTTGGTAGAGTTAATATTTAAAAAGTTTTCCAATTGGTGAGAAGTTCCGAAAACACGCTGTAATGTATTTATTTTTTAAGATCACTTTGAAGAAACCATCAATTAAACATTAATTGTTATTTACAGATATTAAGGATAACTTAAATTTACCATTAGCAGCTCAGGATACAGCAGATCTCATTCTTTTTTGGACAAAGTGTTTGACAGTTTAAATATCTCAAGATGTAGCAAAGCTGAAGCCAAGGAATTAAAATGTCCTGTCACAAAAAATCTATTCATCAGGAATTTTGGACTAAGGCCAGAGAAGTGGTGGGCACGATGAAATTTTTTTCTTTAAAAAAAAATTGCTTTATTTCCAATCCATCAATTAATAATTTAAATTTTACTTTGAAAGGTGTATCTCGTCTGGTACATATTCTTCTGACAAAATATAACTTTAAGTATGTGTTAACTTCCTCATTTAATCAAGATTCACTTGAAAATTTTTTTAGTTACATAAGAAGTCATGGATGTAGAAACATAAATCCAGATGTGACTCATTTTATAAATTCATTTAAATCGTTAATAGCAAATAATTATATGTCAAGGCACTCACCAGATGCTAATTGTCAAAAGGATATGTATACAGAAGGGTTAGACAATTTAAAAGTATTTCTTACTGGTGAAATCATTGAGGGAATTTCAGTATTAGACGATAATACAGAGCTTAGTTGTCAGACTCTTCCTAAAGAAGTTGTTCTTCAAAAACAAGGAAAAATTGGTCAGACACTATTATGTATATGAGTGGGGCAATAATAAAAATACTTTTAAAATCAAAATTATTAAGAAATTGTCAAAATTGTAAAAATAATTTAACTTATAGATCTTCGATTGAGTATGACGATGAAATTATAGAAGCTAGGCAATATGAAAGGGGCCTTCTTATAAAACCTGGTACTTTTTAAATTTCCTTGTAAATCATTCATTAAATTATCTTTTTATCTTATCCCTAGAAATTGCACAAGTGTAAATATTTCTAAAATTTTACAAGAAATTTTAAAAAAGGAACTTAGTTTTTACGTTCTTAACTGTCCTGAACACAATCTAGGAGAAATATTATGTTCTCTAATAACACGTTGTGCTCTGTTCTGGTGGTGTAAGAGCGTTAATAAAATTCTTAAAGGAGTTGATACAAAATTTTCATTGTACCTTTCATTAAAGCCCAATAAACATTTAATTGATCCCATAAAGTTACTTGCTTTAAAAACATTCAAGTCAAAAGAAAATATTCAAAAAAACAGAAATAAAGATTTAAAAAAAAACACTTTCCTAATTAATATTCCTAATAGTTTATTTATATATATTTTTTATTATTTTAAATGGGCTCGCAACTTAAGAAAATATTGTTTATTATATGGCTTTAGCGGCCATCTTCTGCTAAACTATGTTTTTGGGCTGTTCGGCTGTCGTCGAAGGTTTTGTTTTCTTGACGTTTCGCCAGCACGATTGGTCGACATCCTCAGAAGGTTCCTAGTAGACAGTAGAGAATCCACTAGTAGACACAGTAGTATGCAAGTAGTCTACTAGGAACCTTCTGAGGATGTCGACCAATCGCGCTGGCGAAACGTCAAGTGAACAAAATCTTCGACGACGGCCGAACAGCCCAAAAACATAAATTTAGCAATAATGTTAATTGTATTATTTTGTAAATTTCATACAGTTGCATATTAAAAATCACCTGCCATATCCACTAATCCTAGTTTGAAAAGCCCATTACAATATAGGGCAGCTAATTTTACCCTAAAAGCATTAAAAAAATATGTTTTTTATTTAAATTTAATGAATGATAAAAACTATTTTTAATTTGGGGAACAAAACCAAACAAACCAATTTACGTATCAGCCACAGTGAATAACTTGATTAAAAAAAAAAGGTTTATTTAACTAGTATCTTCTATTTTTTGTCGACTATACAGTGTGGTTCATTAAGTTGTTTCAAAAATTTATGCAAGTGTAGAACAGATAACTTAAAATTAAAAAATAAATAAAATAAAAACTTGAATAGGAGGCCATGACTTGGTATTTAGACATAGCTTTTAATTCTAAATAACTTTTCTATTAAACATTTTTTTGTATTTTTAGAAATAAGGTTACTTTACTCCTAGGCAGTTTTTAATTTTTTGACCTACCCTGTATACCATAAAACTGTCTTCTGCTTATAGAGTTTCAGACCATGCACCAACTTTTATAAAGAATAAAATTTTCTAACAAATTGCAAATAAAAAAGATTTCTATTTGTTGCACACTTATTGGACCACATGACAGGAAAATTTTTTTAGATACTTATCTGTTCTTCTTTTGTAAACTTTCTTTTTTTTAATGCGTTTTTAACAACATAATCAGAACAGAAGTTCTTAATCTTCTAGTAACTCTTAAATTACCAGTCCTATTGTTTAACACATCTCTAATGTTAATACTCTCATCTTAAACAATAATAGCTCTTTGGATTTTAAATATAGTTAAAATGTTTATAATGCATAGGTTTTGCGATTTTTAATGATTTCTTTAAAATCCTTATTGATAAGGTATAGTATGTTACATAAGCTAGAATATAATTTTAATGTCAAAGAAATGACGTAAACAGATAGTTACTATTAGAATTTTCTTTTTTAGTAATATTTTTGTAGTGTTATAATTTAATACAGTATATGTTTAGTAATTTAATACAGTAGGTATATGTTTAGTAATTTCCTATTTTTAGTTTAAACCGCTATAACTGTAACTTATATGATCTGCTTTGTGTTGTTGTTAATAAAACTTAAATTAACTTGTAATTTATTATTTTTTATATCCTACACTTTTTGTCTTACTATCAAAGTAGGGGATATACAGCGAGCTTTCATTAAAAGTTTATGAGGTTAGGATTTAAATTAGGTTTAAGTTTTTAAAATTGTATGTTTTATGAAGTGCCAAGTTTACAAAAAAATATTGTTTAACGTTTAACGGTTTCAAACCCAAGTTGTCTAAATATCAAATAAAAATGAGATATACATATGTATGTATTTCTACTTTAAATTTCTTTCATAAATTTCAAGACATATTGTGTTAAAAATTATTTACTTAAATTATTCACTGTTATTTACAAAGTTGCCATTATATTCTGTTCATTTTTGATTGAAACTTGTACTATGATGGCACCAAACCCAATAATAACACAGTATACCTGTGTACAGGTCAGGAGAGATATTTGTAACTTTAATATGTCCTTAAAAATCACAATTTCTGTACAATATTTAAATTTTGCAACTCATTTTTTCATATTAATTGCAAAATTTAAATATTGTACTGAAATTGTAATTTTAGGACGCATCAAAGTTAAGTTTTGCCATCTTACCACATTATAATGTATTCTACTTGCTATATACTTAGGATGTGAGTTAAATTATATTTCTTTTGAACTTGGCACTTATGTTATTGGGTCAAGAGCGGGACATTTTAAAAATTATGACTTTTTAACCAAGTAATACAAACTGCTGAATAATATTTTTATTATATTGCTTTTTTTCTAACTCCAAAAATCTTAACTTTTAAGCCACCGCTTGCGGCCCATGAGCGACCTAATAACGAAAATCCCCCTAAAATCCTAATTTAAACTCCGGACCCGTAAACTTTTAATGACAGCTTGTTGTGTATCGCCCTGTATAAGAAATAAGTAAAAATATTTAAAAATACCCTGCCATGTACAGATATCTATAATTTTTCCCGCCTTCTAGCTCAATTAATAGTAAGGCCAGACACCAGGGGGCGCTAAAAACAATATAAGAGTGAGATGAAGTATTCAGATTCTAGTCTATATCTAACTTCATTCGTTT